>FIZR01031482.1:0-22750 GCA_900060175.1 Ferrisia virgata | reverse complement strand
CAAAATTCAAAATGAAGAATATTACTTTTGTTTACTTCATTACTTCATTCAAATAAAAATTCTACTTTCAATATTTCATTCAAATAAAAGTCTTGTAAAGACTTCGATTGCTATTTAAAATCATCGATTAATCTAATCAACTAAAACCGTGAAATATTTTAATCGATTAAACAACTAGCCAATTTTCGATTAATAATAGAATCGATTATTTTTTCAATAATCGACACTACTAGTAAATTCTGCTTCTATCGTCAAACTAGCACATCGATCGGAGGTAGGTTTTGATTGTTTTAAGATAATTATGGAAAAAAATCGCTCTGCGAAGCAGTTTATAACTGTGATACTTTGAAATATTTGCAAAACGATGTTGACATCGGGAAAATGATTTTCTAGACTGCGATCGCGGATTAATTCCAGCAAATGAATGCCATCCGGTACTCTACCGCTGTTTTTAGATTTCGAACATAATTTTTAAAATATACGCATTCAGCAGGGAACACGTCTTCGAGGTTATCTTTGTAGAATTTTTGAAAGAATCGTCGCCAATGTTTTGAGGAGAAAACCAAATCAATCGAAAATTGGCTCGCATGAGGAAGATCTTCTTTGTAATTCTGCACTCAGTTTATCGAGGACAGCAAAGTAAACGTTGACCTTTTAGTTTCCGACTTCCATTTTCTCTATTTTTACGGTCTCGTAAAGTTTACGCACGTGTACGAACTTTTTCATCGTCGTATTCTTCAAACGTGCCTTTGCCACCTCAAAAATGTTACGTGTAGGTAAATCCAGAGCTAGAACTGATCAGTACAACACCGGTGGTCAAATAGAATACGTGTATGCTGCGAAGTTTGGAATCTTTTAATATCGAAAATTTCATCGCGACACCGATGAAATTTTAATCGTCGCTACGGTGACCGTGGTTAAAAATCAAAGATGGATACAGGTAGCTAGTTTTCAATTCCCACTCGCAACTCCATACCACATCGAATACATACATCATCTTTGGTATTCGTCTAATGAATAATTTCGCTAGTACTTGCGAGACAATTTTTGGTTCAAGCTGATTTGGACGTATACCAATCTTCGCTACTAACTCGACAAATGGGTAAAACTAACGAATAACGCGAATTTTCGACAGGTACGTACTTTCAAATAAATCCGCGTAGATGTAAATCGCGAAGCGAATTAAAAACCAAAAATTGACGACACTACCAGCGCCCACAGCGCCTCTTTAGCTATACATCTACGCCGTATTCGTTTGATTAACAATTCGCTTTCCGTTCGAAAGTACCCTCCTTCTTCGTATTTGTGTAGGAAATATTTGTACTTTGAACAGTCAGCCATATGCGCCGCCAACCACCAGCATATATGCTAATTGTTACTCATACTCGTACTCGAATAACGCCTCAAACCTAGCCACATATTAATTTAGAATGCAAATTTAATTTTCCCAAAACAAATTACAAAGTACAGCAATTAAAAGCTGAAACGTATTCAAAAATTACTCGCTATCGACTCCTTAGGATTCCTTAGATATAGTGTTGGGTAGGTACCGTTCGGTAGTCGATATATTACTCGCACATAGCTTTAGCCGAAAGCTATCGCCTTTAAATAAGTACCCCTCCCTCCTGCCTCCTCCCCCCTTAGCTGAAACTTTGCAAAGTCGAAAAGGTGCCCAAAATGCTATCGAATCTGCAAACGAGATGTAAAATTATAACAGCGTAATCGTATCGAAGTACGTTGCGTATAAGCTGAAAAGTAAAAAAGAAGAAAAATTTTTTTAAAACGGCGTTGGTAAAAAAAAAAAAAGATGAAAATCCCCATTCGACGAAGTACCCTATAATTAGACACCTATTTACACGTACTCGAGTATCTTTGAAGCTTACTCAGCGATTATTACATCAAAGCCGGCGACAATCTAAATCTCACGAACTTGGTCTCGACTATTGTTTTCTAACTAGCTGATTACACGAATTTTGAAATCATCGTTTAACTGGTGCAAAATGCAAATCATCGTCAGTCTGCAGAGTAAATATACACGGACGTGGCACTTGATAAGTTAAGGTAGCGTAGGTAGCTGCTTAGCTGGCTAGCTAGCTACGTTTACGGATATTTGCGGTATATGGTCGAGTGATGGGTAGATTTTTCACAATCGTGGTCGCAACAAATAACGTTGCCGTTGGACGATTGCTAGCTCATTGTCAGCGTGGTTGCAGATAAAAAGATACGTAGACATTTTACGTATAGCTGAGGCTAGCAAGGTATCAGGTGCAGATATGTTTGAATTTAACCAACGAACGCAACACAACACAACGCAAACTCAACTCAACGTACTACACAAAGTGACATATAAGGGTCATTCGTTAAGAGTCACTGATTCTAAATCTCCTCTTGCAATTTGAAATCTGGCACAATAGAACGAACGTAGTAGATACAGGTAGCTAGCAAAGGTACCACTAGGTAAGGTACACAGTATACATTCGCAAACTGCACCACAGACAGACAGGCAAACAAACAAACGTATTAAGCATGTACCATGTGCATTGTAAAACGTGAGTACTGGATACCACAATCTATCAGTACACTGTAAGTACAGTACTTGCGTAAGTAGTAGGTAGGTAGGTAGGTAGGTAGGTAAAATTATACGCATCATACACGTACAGTAGGGTACATACCTATATGCACGAACACGACTATATGTCTAGTTGGTAGTTTGGTACTCGCTCGTCTACTCGCTCTTATTACCTATGAGAATAATTCGGAATGTCGCGTTTCAAATTCTTTTATTCAAAGTGCATACGTTCTCTGATGAACGTCATTCCCGAGGCTTAATCTGGACCGGGGAGGGGCGCGTACTCGTACAAGATTTAACTTTTATCACTCGTGAAATATACCATTTAGCTAACAATGAAAAAAAAAAAACACATAATAATGAATACCTATAAAACGAATGCTATCACGAAGTAGACGTTTTTATCAGTTAGTTACTTGTCATGCGTAGACGAACCCGTACCAACGCAACGTAATACAAAGATTACAAACACACATTATTAGTACAGGTACATAATACATGTATATAAATACCTATAAATTACCCACACATTACACGCGGACATACCTTTTAATACAGATCAGTAGATTATTAGATAAATACGTTGAAGGAGAATCTCTACCAGTGATCACCACAGACGTACCTACCTATTACCAAGACAGTTTACATTTCAACCTGAATACACCGTATATACAACGAATAGATTTATTGGCATTGAGTCACCCAAAATAAAAGTCATTTTCCAAAGCTCTAAAGGTAATCACTTCAAATCAGTGCTGCAAGAACGCGTTCCCGTTCCGAAGAGTTCCAACTTCGTTCTTTTCAAGAGCGTTCATTAACTTTACTTCGTTTGTACGCGCCTTCCCCTTCCCACTCTTTTTTTAGCCTGATTTTCCATGTTATATTGTCAATGAAAACCCAGGCTATTACAGTCTAACCACCAACGATGGATGGTGGGGGGGGAGATACCAACAAAATCCATTTTAGGATCCTAAAAGACCATTGACATGTTTTTTAGCCACGTCAAATAAATTTTTAATTATTTTTTTTTTTTTCCGAGCATTAAAATCATTTACTCCGCTCGATACCCATCAAAATTGCTGCAATTCGGTCAATCGGCTCAGTTTAGCGGGGGATTGGATATATATGAATGGGGATGAGCTCGGGTCAAAATTCAATTACGTCACAATTTTGGGGAGGGGGTGCTGAGGATTCAAAAACGCAAACAGTGTCCCGTATTCAGCCAATTGATAGAAAAGCAAAAGTTGTATAACATAGCCAAAAATCAACTTCCTAAGTCAATTAGGAGGGGAGATATAGAGGTTTCCCTCTTTTTTGACCCTGAAACAGCGCTATTCCTCCCCTATCTGCCCACGAAATTGAGCAAGGAACTTGAAATTAGGTATGCATATCTAATGAGGGTTCTAGATGTGCCTTTTAGGGGTCTCGACTTTTCAGCCTTATCTCCCTCCACCCTCTCAATACAGCCCCAAAAAAGTGGTTTTTCGGTTGTTTTTTCTTTTTTTTTTTGAGTTTGTTCCTCGTATAACTCCCCTCCTAATTAAGCCAGAAATTTAGAAATTACCTGTGCAGATTTAGTAGAGGCCATAGATATGCCTTTAGGGGGACTCGACTTTTCAGCCCCATCGCACCTCCTTACAGCCCAGAATATGTAGTTTTTTGGTCGATTTTTCCAACTTATAGAGTTTGTTCTTCGCATTACTCTTCTCCAAATTGGCTGGCTTGTTGAAATTAGATACGTCCCATATGTAGGGGACCCTAGATGTGCTTTTTGGGGGTTTCGACTTTTTAGCCCCATTGAACCCTTCCTATCTGAAATGCTGATTAGGAAAAAGCATCGCATTGGGCTGAGATAGCATCGCAAAACGATGCTTTTTTTTTCGTTTGAATACCTTTTTAAATGTAATGGATGTTCAAAAATTCTAGAATAAATTTCATTTGTACGATTGCGTGAAATAATATTTAAATAATTTTTTTGAGAGAAATGTACGTTTTCAATTTCATTTGCTTCATTTCAATTTTCAACAAAGTCACATTGGAATTTTTACAAAAATACGAGTATAAATACAAAGAAATGATATTGATATTCGTACTCTCGCAGTACTTCTAACAACAGCCATGATTACAGTTCACCATTTAGTCGAACGTAAATTTACGCTAATAACGAAGATTTTATCGTTTACATTCGCATTTTGAAAAGATATACGAAGGTTTGAAAGCAGGCAAAAATTGTCGCAAATACATTACAAAAATCGTAACTGAAGAACGAAGAAGGTAAGAAAATTTACGCGTTCTCGTTCTTTTGAAAAATTCGCCTTTGTTCATTCCTTGTTCTTCGAGAATCTCAAGTTGTCCGTTCTCGTTCTGGTTGCGTTCTTGCAACACTGCTTAAAATTATTGTTTCTCACTTTCGGTTTCCTTATCCCTTTTTTTTTGGCTTTCATACAAATCGAAGTGGCCCTCGAAAAATCAAATTTCGATTTTTTTCGAGAGTTCTCAACTTTTTTACATCTATTCAATTCGCAATCATAAAATTTTAATACATCGTCGTTTCTAATGAATGCTGTCCGAGGAGACATAATTTTTCTCATTAACAATAAAGACTTTACATTCGACGAGAACGTATTTTTCGCGGATTAAAAACGCTTTGAAAGATTTGGATACCGTATGGTGAGAAGGGAAGGCGGAATGCTTACACTGATCATCGAGTGTTTACGTATTTATATCGTATAGGTAATAAGAATGTCGATGTTTCATATTTCAATGCTGACTTACCATCGAGTAACGAGTTTCATCTGTATATTTACACACATGAAATAGTTTCAATTCTGACGTTGCCGTTGGTCGAATCTCGATAATTTCCACCTGAAATCAAAAGATAACAATTATTCGCAGGCCTGTCTATTATCTGTAGTAATTTTTGAGAAACTGAAACTGAAAATTGAAATGAAAATGAAAATATAAAATAATAGCCTATCTGAGCGCGTGTGGTACTGCGTAGTGTGTACTACCAACCTAAAGAAATAGAAAGTTTGAACGATGCGTTCGCGTCGATCTAATAATATTTAAACCAATTAAAATTATTACACATATACCTAAACGATAAGCAAAATGATACGATATTTGGCATCGATTGTGCGAAAATATCTACTTTTGAACGATAATAACGCGCGTAATTAGATGGAATGTGTATTAAAAGCAGGCGTGCTCGGTGTTTATATTATTCGAAACATATACTCGTAGTAGGACGAAACGTGTGTAGCAGGGTGAGCGCATCTCTCGTTTATACACAGCATAGGTAGGTAGTTATAATAGAAGCTATCATTTTAGATTTTACAGCAGAAACAATCGTCTTGCTTGGTTCGTTGTAGTCGTTGTAGTCGTCGTCGTCGTCGTCGTCGTCGTCGTCGTCGTCGTCGTTCAAAATAACATCGAAGGCGAAAGCGAAACATAATCGTTTAAAATTTGGATAATTGCCTACGTAGGCGAGACTTTATAGATTTTTGCAGCAAATGGTTTGAAATAATTAAAATATCAAGTTTATATGGTACGTAAGCCGATGTACCGCTTCGTACCAACAACCAAACTTCCTCTCATCTCATCTCATCTCATCTAGTCTAGTCTCGTCTCGTCTCGTCTCGTTGAAATTATATACGATTTTACTTTAGTAGGTACTTGCACTGCAGTGCAGCGTAAGTATACCCTATTACCTATATATACCTAAGCGTATCGTATAGTAAATCCGACGAATTCCACAGCAATCATTTACCATGTTCTCTTATTTGCCGGACGACCAGTACCTATATAGATTTTACGTGATTTCATACTCGCGGTAACTCGGGTCATCGGCGCGGCGTATTCTCCTCCAATCGCAAATCTCGAATCACGTACCAACAATTTACTGATTTCAGTATCAAATGAGTCAGTTTTAGGCGTATTTCATGCAGTGCTGCGCGTTCGTCCGTCCGTCCATCTGCCAGAAACGAGGACAACGATTTTCGTGTTTCCCAAATAGGTGGTACAGCGATACAACAACAACAACCAGCTCCAGTGCCTACAGCCTAGTACTTGCCAGGTACTTACGGTAGCCTTCCAACTGTCATTTTTCAAATTCACCAACACACCGACCGTCCGACCGACCAAGGTACGATACGATGCGACGCGACGTTTTGTTTAAGTACCAGTAATCCGATACTACTTATCTGATGGCTGGAAAATCACGCCCCATCGCATTTACTCTTCCTAGTTATACGCGTACTGCGTAGCTGATTGATACGCTGTGGAAAATAAAATTGAAAAAAATTATACCACTATATTCGTGATTTCTGCAGGTGTATCCACTATCCAGCAGCTACCTATACGACTTACGCGCTCCGCTCTTTACTGCCTCAGCAATTCAGATCGCGTTTGCCTACGTGCTTAATGCTCATAAGTACGTCTTACGTACTAAACTACCTTACCTCTGCCTACTAACCAGTACCTGTACTATATACTACATCATCGTCCCAACCACTCAATCATCAACGATACAATATCGCCGCTGACCAATTCTTTTGACGTTTCGATTTTATTCGCCCGCCGTGCATGGCTTTGTTTTTGTTTTTCTTCTCTTTCGTCCACATGTTTACTTGTTTAGCCTGATTTTCCTTCAGAAAACCATATTACACTTCCTACCAGACGTGCAAGTAAAGACGGTTTCGTTAACGTGAAAGACTACTTCGCACAATCCGTAAGCTCGTCTACCAAATTTATTAATCCGCTCGATCGGCAGTATAACTCGGCGTAACAATACTACATTTCGATGGTGAAGGGCAGGGGTGAGGGGGAGGAATTCGCTAAAAATTTACCCTGAAAACCAGTAAATATACAGCGCGACCCCCAATCAAGTAGTCTCACGGGCGGTGAATTAAGTCAAGTACGGTGCGAAGTGTTGGCAAAAATTCGCTAACATCGTTCATTTTTCGACGGAAGAACGAAGAATGAAGAATTTCACGATCTGGTCAAATGACGGGCCTCCTACAACATCTACGGCCTTTTTGACCTCGAAGCCCCTCGCACCTTGTACTCGGCACGTCTGCCGATCATTTTCGTCAATATATATGTACAGTAGGTATACCAAACGAGTCGTAGATACTGTCTTCGCCAACCGAATTCTCAATGACAATGAGGATAAACATCTCACTCGGATATTTAAAATGATTCGAAACTCGACGCTTGAAATTAGCTCAGGAATTCTGGAGATATGCTGTATAGTTATCGCGGTACGAAACGATAAAAATGAACGCGATAAACATTCCGAATGAAAATTTCATTTCCAAAGACAAAGGAATATTCTGTAAGCTGCGTTCACGTGGTAGCGAATTTAAAAAAATTTTCGATTATAGTTACAAGAATGCCAATGCCATTATCGATGAAAGCTGAAGCTGAAGCTGAAGCTGAAGCTGAAGCTGAAATGAGTCTTATATCTGGCGTCGTTCTGTAAGCAGCGTGAAATTCTTTTTAACGAAACACGAACACGCGCCTCGGCAGACGACGTACAAAAGATGGTAGTAGAAAAATTCTTCACTCGATGAGAAAACTGTAATTTCCCAACCAACGTACATTATATATCCTTTACGCCCCCTTGAAAGAAGGTAGAAAGTATTCGCGAAGAACGACGTTGTACGTATTTATGAAAATTAAACGTAGCTCCGCTGCCGTTATGGTTTGAAATAAAAATTCCATCCAGCTGCGAAAAACTACCCATTCCACGAATCGTGCGATATGGATCAGATATGTTAAGGTGTATGTATAATGCAGGCGGGTGTACAGCTGGTATAAAGGATGGGATGGTTGGAAGGTGCAACGTTGACCAGCGTCCGTCAACTTGCGAGTAGGTAGATATTTTGCCAACCATACTCGTACGTCGGTCGATCTGTAGATTTTGCAGACAACGCCGATGCACGTCCATTTTGAACCGGTGTTCACGGTCTGCGTCTAAGCCAAGGTATGTAGGTATAGGTACCCACTAGCCAGTGCCTACGAACCTACTGATTTGACCATTACGCGTAGATAGGCCTGTCTATTTGTAGTTGAACTGATGCGTAAAAATGAGCGATAGTGATAACGCGGCTTTCGTAAGAACAGTAGGGATCTGCGGTAGGTATTTTTCGACCTTCGCACGATGACCGACAACGTGACGCACACCTACACATCGTCGCATATACGCGTATACATTCGTACGCGCGTGTACCACCACAAATGAAAATAAATTATCGCTATTTCACGCCGTTTAGTAAAAATGAAAACAAAAATATAAATTTTCTGCGCCACGTTTTCACCTATTTAAATACGTAATTCTAGAAAAACGGCTGGCAGATTGTTTCATTCGGAAGGTAACTACTTCGTAGATAATTTTCCGAAATTTGCGACAAGTAACCGTAATTAATGGCGCATACAGGGGATTATGAATGATAATTCGAGTATCGCGGACAAAAGCTCCTAAGGCACACTTGCCATTTCACACTCGTCTTACGGGGTATCGTCTTCATCGAAATGTGTTCGTACCATCTATACCCAATGGGCGCGCCAACCATCCGCCGATTGTGTATAGCGGCGCTGACGTTCAGTTGACGGCGGCATTGTTGTCGCAAAAGCAGCGGTACACCATTGGTCAGCAGCTCAACACCTATACGGCCGCGCCGCTACTACGCAGTAAGCGTTCAAAAAAGTTTGAAACCGCCGCTATTTCCTAATAAATATTTGCACGACGCGACATTTCCTTCCGAAATTCAGGTTACGATCCAATTAAACGTAATGCGCTTTTTTTTTTTTTTTTTCTTCTTCCCGGACAAAATTGCTTCATCGTTGGCTGATTCGTGTAATTTTATTTTAAACCAAAGAGCGCGAATAGTACAGTTGGTCTTTGTACATGTCGACTTGGCGGCGCGACGTCTTTTTTCAATACACGACCTAGCGATTATTATCGCAACGAATTATATTATATTTTTCAGTTTGCGGGCACATCGTTGATTGGGGCGTAAATATATCTAGCATAAGTAGTAAGTACGTTGAAATGTATAGCAAATGAATCGCTTCTTATTCGAGAAGTAAAAGTGACCAATCCGCCGTGTCGCCGAAATGGAAAGCAGGAACATCTTCGTCTGCATTTGTCTCGACATTTTAGTTTTGACGCACGTACATGCTAGATAGATAGATGGGTGGCTGGGTGGTAAGGTAGGTAGACCAGGTTCTGGATAGGTGTGAACGTTCATCGTCCTTCGGTTCGCAATTTGGACAAGAGTAACGATGTTTACTATACTCGTGTCGTTATCGCGAATTATTACGAGTATTTATCCGGTTCTGTAATTCGTATAAACGAATGAAATGAATTCGGGAATCTATTTTCAATCCGCCTAAAATAATGGTTGAACGTGAATATCACGACGCTCAACATTCTCGTACAAGCATATCGAGTTTGTTCGATACGCAGCTCGCTAGCATATATTTGCATCTGTGCGCCAAATCTCGCAAACAATCGTGTTCAATAATGGTCGTTGTTTTTGTTTGTTTTTATTCAGATGACGAATGAATCGGCGTACTTGGCACAAAATAAAGGTGAAAATAATGGTGGTAACGAATAACTCGCGGTGGCGATAAGGTAGACGTCACATTTTCATCGAGAATATGCCAATGTTTGCGAATACCAATGGTGTATTGATCAAAGTATTCGCCTTATTGCACTGGTCATTCGCGCATAGTAAACTAGTCGTGGCACCTTCTTTAGCCGCTTATTCGTCGACGATCGAACCGTACCATACCACTTTGCCGATGGATTCAAACACGACGAATTCCGCCGTCGACGATACCGCATCAGCATCAACCGAAGACGAGTATTCGTACCGCGACAGCCGTTATCTACACAGCACCACCAACAACGACATGTACAAATGGCACGGTATCACTCATCCTCAACAGCTGCAGCAACATCAACATCAACACCAACACCAACTCCAACACCAGCAACAACAGTACACACCTTACAACGACTACGCTTATTCGGCGACGGCGGCTGCTGATTACGCGATGACATCTCCGGCAGCGTCTTCCTCGTCGTCCGGTCACGTCGGATATCCGTACTTGACAACGACAACGACGCTGAAACCAGTGCTGAGGCGTTTGAAATTTCGACCTCGTATAACGAAACTTCAAGTAAAATCGATTCGTCGAGAACCGTCCGGTACCATTAAGGACATGTTCGTCGACAGCGATAGTTTCGAAGAACCGGATACGGATTTCGTACCGTTGGTTACGTTGTACGGCTCGCAGATTAGCAGATGGTCGACGATGCCTACCCATCACGTTAGTCAATATACGTACGGTAGCACGCAGCCGGGCAAAACGTATCCCTCGTCATTGTCGTCATTCGGTTCCAGTTCGACAGGCGCCGCGTCGGCTACGTCGTTCGGCCATAGCGGTCTCACATTCAGCGCCGGAGGTGGATCTGGTTCCGCTTTGGAAGATCTGCACGAGTCGGCGTCCCACCATCACGTGCCAATATTCCATCATTCCGGCGGCGGCGGCGGCGGCGGCGGTGGCGGCCATCATCATATGCATCATACGCCAAAATTCGATATGAAGAAAATCGGTATTTTAGCTTTGGTAAAAATCGGTCTGGCCAAACTGAAAGCTTTCGGTATTCTAAAACTGATATTCATACTGTTATTGAAACTTAAACTATTTTTATTAGCCATGTTTATAAAATTCGTATTGTTTTTGAAGTTACTCAAAGTACTGAAATCGCTGCTGGTTCCGTTAATAATACTAGCGGCGCTTATTCCGCTACTGCTGGCCTTACTGGCATTGCCAATATTGTTAGCCGGTCTTGCGCCGGCTTTGTATTCTCTGATAACCATGTTGCCTATTATACCGATATTCAATATCAGACCGCCGAAAGCTCGAGTACAACTGAAAAAAGATCAACAGGATTCCGACGAGGCTAGCGACACAATTTCAACTGTTTTCGATCAGCTGATAAGTTCCACTCAATGCGTCGAAAAAATCGCCTGTCAATTGGCCACCAAAAAAGAAGCTTCATTATTTTTTCCGTTCGTAAACTGGTACGTAAACTGTTGTCGCGCTATGGAAACACACGCCATAACAGAATAAAAAATATCAAACCTATACCACGTAGTAGATACGCACATTTTTGAAATTTTACAACTTACGCCTTCTCGCCGACTTATTTTCGGCGCTATCAGGTCAAACGTTACTGACGTGAATTCGTTTTTCTTCTAGGTACCTGCATAAGATCAGCGACTGGTTACAAAACGATAAAATCGCTACTTACGTCGACGTATACACTAAAACGGTAAAAGAATATAAAGGAAAATACTCGGACGAAGATGGAGAACAGTGGTGCGCGACGAAATACTTTTGCGAGAAAAACAACGACAACGATTCGTCGAAAGAACTAAAACGATCTCCGGATAGAAGAGCATTTTCCAAAATTCTCGATCCACCGAAAAATTATACCGGTTAAGTACACACTACATACTGCACGCGTAAACTTACCCGTATAATGCATTTAAAATGAATGGCCAACGATGGTGGCTTCTTCGTTCGTAAATTCATAGGTTATAATAAGCGTAAGTACGTGTTATACTTGGATGATATAAGTATACGTAGTTTACGTACGTACTTTATCCCTACCGTAGATATATCGTAATTTTTTTTCATTTTCAATTTGCTGCCATGATGAAGTTTCTCGTCTGTATACATGGAAGAGTTTTCTTCTTCACAAAAATCTAAAACTAAGCGAAAATTACGATTTACTAAAAGCGTCGTAAATGTTAACTTCTAAGTACGAATATTTTGCCTTAAAATGTAAAAAGCGTAATTCTTAGCGATTAAATTAAAATTTCAATTTCTGTTGTACATTTTCAAGATTGGGTTTACATAAGATAAACATAAGTTCGAATCTATTGAAACATTGTACATAAATTTTTAAAACGAGTTTTCTTTCATTAACGGTGGATATACTTAGCTCGTCGTATCAACGCAGGAATTCAAACTCTTTTTACCCTAATTAAAGTTGTAAATTTAACACGTGTACTATATCACTTACTTTGGCTTCGATAGTTCTGGAGCGTTCAAATAACTGTAAATGAGTAGAAAAAAAACTACCGAAGTTCAATTTCTAGCAAAATCCTAAATCTGAAACTTGTTGCTTATCACGCTATCACACAAGCCATTTTTTGTAATGCTTTGGTAGTGACGTAATATTGATAACGTTGATAATAATTTGCGCACAACGCGCATGCGAATTGAGATTCTTGTTCTTGCACAGGGTTAATTTGAATATTGTTCTTTCGCAAGTTTAACATACTGGGTGGATGTGCGAGTAAACCAAACCTTCGAAAATTGAGATTTTTCGTTACAAAATACCAATCTACCCTTATGCGGATTGGTAACGTTATCTGTTTTGTTTAATTCATGCTCCACTTTGTGAATTTCGATACTTGAGCGTAATTTTAAGTTTGAGCATTGTTCCGCAATAACGAACAAACTTTTATTATAACATATATATCATTGCTACCAATTCACGTTTTTTGCACGAGAAAAATCTCAACTTCGAATGGAGAATCTAACGTTACTTGGATACCCGGTAGTCGGTAGATACATTTTTCTTGCTTATAAAAAGTCGGTAATTCCCTATCAAATTTCCACTTTTAACTGAGATACCGTAGAGTTATAATTCCTCTATTATTAGATAGTTTACCGACAATTCCAGTTGCAAACAAAGTATTTGAAAAAGAAAACGCCTTTCAGCCTTCGACCCTATGAAGAACAGTTTGTAGCTCGGATTGCTTGCAACTTACCGATACTTTCACACAAAGAATAAAAAGTGAATAATACGAATTATTTAATTAATAATATAAAATAACAATAGAAATTTCATCTTATGTTTCGTTTCAAATGTCACTTACGATTAATAGGTACGTGGGTAAAATTTCATTAAGTACTTTTTAGTTCTCGATAACATTTTGTTTTTCTAATTATTACGTTTAAAGTGTCGATTAAAAATAACAACTTGTACAAGACACTGCGATTAATCCAAATTCGCTTTCATCGTGAAATGAAAATGTAAATCTGTGAACTTTTTAAAAGTCAAAATAAACTGTACACTCGTTTAGGTCGAAATGTTCCCGATATAAAGATGGGATAATAACATGATATGTTTCGGTATTTATTAATAAAAATAAATGCAACATTCAAATAACTAGAGTTTCGTAAGATAGTAACATAGGTAGTAAAAAAGATCGCATATATTGATATGCTGGTTTACGATATTGATCAGAGGGCATCGCTACGTTCACCCCCATTTGTGGCGTTTGAAAATAATAAAATTAAAAACACGTCGAAAATTGGTAGAAAAAAAAAAAGGAAAAAAGGAAAAAAATGAAAACATATAAAATTTCTACGTACAAAGTTCTACAAAATAAGATTAGTAAGAAGAAAAAAATCACCGAATACATATGGCCACTTGTGAAGGAAAAATCTAAAACCTATATAAATTGAGATCTATTTATTCATATAATTAAAATTCGTTGCATGATTTCTACGATAGTCTGTACACCGGCAGGTAGATCATTATACACGAGGGCATCCGTTACCTGCAATTCAATAATGAAATCACTCGTTAAAAAATGTAATCAACAGTAACTAACCTTGTCGAGGAAGAAAATTTTCACTTATACACCCCACCTGTTACGAAATAGGTACAACGACCAACGCATATAGGAACCATTTCAAAAACTAAGGAATTGAATTTAAAGCGACGTTGACATCCACTGTCAATCATCGTTCAATCCTTGTCGTTTTTCTTCTTCTAACATGGCGTCTAACTCGTCAGTCAGGTTGGCTAACATATTTCCGATATCATCTAATACGTCTGTAGGTTCTTTGCTTAATTTTCTGTTCAAAAAAAAAAAGAAAAAAAAACATAATTAGGTAAATTACGATACCTAACGTACGAATGTAAAGTAGCCAAGAGTAAGGGTACTAAGTAACCGCAAAGTTCTCAGTTCCTGAAACCATACGCAGTCAATACCACACTACCGAATCAACAATAAATAAAAATGTGAACGATTTTAAAAACAAGTTTTCGAAAATATTCAAAATAATCGAAAAATATTTAAATTTTCGCGTGTGTTTCACACTGTAAGTTATAACTTAAAGATATATTTAAAATCGTTCGATGATTTTTTTCGATAATTTTTTAATTTTTTTCAAAAATAATTTAGGTTATTCGATATCTTTTTTCGATAATTCATCTCTGAAATTATTCTAATCAGTTGTAAATGAAAGTCAACGGCGAAAGAACGACAATTTAACAAATTAGATAGATTAGATACCAATAGCACTTCGATACCGGATTATACGACAAAAGTAAACTTACTTCAAATTAACATCTGATTCGGTGGTTGGTAACGTGGGCTTAGCATTAACGATACGCGACTGCTGACTGAATTCTGACATGAAAAAAAAAAAAATTACAAAAATAAATAAGTACCAGGAAGAAGAACGATAATCGGCGAAGCGCACAAACCATCGGTCAAATACTAACCAGAATTCGATCTGACTATTCGCTGTTTAATGGTACCGGCATTTTCGTTAGCAAATGGTATAGAATCAGATTCTGTGCTAGAACTACTCGACTGTAACAAAAAAAAGAAAAGAACATTCGAAACGCTCGTTCTACCGTCCTCACGTTAACGCGTAATATATCGAACGCAACGCTACATAGCAAAGCATCGGAGTCGCTCCGTAGTCAAAAGTCGGCAGCTGGAATCTGTAATTGCTGAACAGAGCTAAGAAATTTTACAACTTTTCTTCCGCCATATTATGGGTACCGGAATCTTTTGACGGAGTCAGGTAAGGCGAAGTAACGCGTTTGATTTAGAAGTTGAAATTAAGGCCGCGTGACCATTTTCAATATTCGACTACGAAGCTGGAGTCGAGAGATTTACAAAATATAACGACTCTACTTCAGAGTTGTTCTTTGCTGTGCAGATATTTGTGCGACGCGACGACATAATGCGTTTACCAAACACGATAAAAGTACCTTAAAGCTGCTATCGGAACCTCCTTGAGCTTTCAACGAGGCAATTAACTGGCGTTCTTCGGCACTCCACGGAGGCGTCGAAGGAGCCGGATCAGGTGGTATGTGAGTGCAGTGAAGATCAGCTACGACGGTGATGCTTTCCGAATGTCTTTTCGGCGGGGACGGAGGTTTCTTTTTAATTTCATTCGTAATTTGTTCTCTGCAACGAATGGTTAATATTAATAAATTATTACGATACGACGATCATTTTTTACACGCAACATTTAAATAATATTCGTACGTGCCAGTGCACGAGTAACCTGGCTATTACATACATAACTTCAACGATGACCGAAAAACTAATCATTTAAATATTGGTGGAAAAGTTTTAAAGATCTACACACGCGTAGACATTGATACAATACACGATTATGAATAATAATAATAACAACAATAACGACGATGATTACCGCAACAATAACAACAAAACAGATTCACTTACTCATTTCTGTATGACTGGCATAAGGTAGCAGGTATTTTAGCAACGGGTCTAGGTCTGACTAATCCTCTAGGACGAGGTAACGTGCCACCGCCTTCGTGAAAAGCTAAATTTTCATTTGTCGGCGTAATGTCGCCATCGTCGTAGCTACGGTACTTCCATCCGAACACGGGCAACTGTTGCGGAACACCAGGTACAAAGCTACTGGTACCGGTACCGGTACCGCCACCGATTCCATTATTCGTTCCATCTTTCAAACTCTCCAGCGATTTGCCTCGCGGATTGCGTATCTGCAAAATAAGAAGATCCATCGTTAAAGGTTACCGCGTCAATTCTAAAAATACTAAGACACACGTACGAAGGTACGATATAGAATAACGCTTGCCGACCAAGTATCGTTTGCCAACGAACCTACCTTTATTGGCACAATATCAGCAGTCGGATAATATAACTGTTGAGTAGTTTCCAGCTCCCACGGTTGGTGGAAACTATGATACGTTGTATGTACACGAGGACAATCGAGATCGTACGAAACATTGGAACTTACAGTGCTGCACGGAGAATGTGATTCGATGCTTACCTTTATACGTACGCAGGTACACATGCAACAGAGATACACGAATAAGCGCTACTACGAGTGATTGTTGTCGTTATGTCATGTGTCGTTGGTTGTTTCAATTCGACAATAAATCAACGAAACGAAAACGTGCTCAAATGATACGGGTACGTAGCGTGGGTAGGTCGGGTAATGGCTAGCTAATATAGCTAAGGTAAACGTACATTCTATGAAATATGCAATCAATGAAAACGCAGCTACCCAATACCCACTACCTAGACCTACCAACCGTAATAGTTTATTATCGTTGGGAAACGTGATCGATCATACGTACGAGAGTATTATGGCAAGGGTACAATCATGTAGCTATGCAAGTTAGTATAGTATAGCTAGGTAGGTAGAGGTACTGGGTAACGGGTACATACTACGTACATACATGACGATGAAAATAATTAAAAAAGTGCACGAAATACGAATGAAATAGGCATTTTTTTTACATCAACTCTGGTATGTATTCTAACTCTAAGTACCTAACAGTAGAGTATACGCGATCACCTGCGAAGACCAAATACATCAGTATATAAACCTAATCCAAATTAATTTTGCGCAATAAAACCAATTCTTTAGTGAAATTTGACAACCGCTACATAAAAAACTACGCGCAGATTAATCCAAAACAGGTATTCGAAGTCACAGGACAGTATTTTATTACTTCCACAATTCGATTACGAACATATTTTATTTTATTTCGAATGTGGATCCCTAGTGCCGAAATCGAGCTTAGAGTTGTGCGCATTTGAAATCGACGTAAATTTAAAATTCTTCCTTCCTTTTTTTTCAATCAATTAGAATCCAAAGGTAGTTGGATTTGGTACACGCTGCCACGCAGATGGGAAACAGTTACAGCATTGCGGAACTTTCTTTCGAGGCAGATTTTATCACAGCACTCTTTGTACATCATAGAGGTATACAGTTCCGGTACGGAGGACGCAACGTATCGAAAGCGATATGGTTTAGTATAAAGCTAAGTCTTGGACGAATGAAATATTATCCAAGGGATAGGAAAATTGATAAGAAAAAAATGTTAAAGAAACGGTCCTTTTCTTATTTCTAGAATGTAGTGCAGTATGTTAGGTTAGAAGATGAAGATATACGTGCACCGAGTTATAACAATAAGACTGATAACACTTCAAATAAGCCTAACTACTACGATAAGTACTAAGTACGTTACGTATAATATCAAGTTTTTAATCATTTGGCACGTGCAACGACAAACAAAAATATTAGCCAGGAGAATAAGTATAGGATACAAATAGATACCTACTCCAGGTACCGAAACAAGAGCCGACGAAAGTCTATGCTCACCTGCGTTTGAATTAAATTTAAACACGGCTTCGGAAATATCTTGCCAGCTTTGAGATCTTTGACTCGTTTAATAGCTAATAATAATCGTTTCTGGTGACCCAATTTAACGATTCCGATATCTTCCAAATCTTCCCACGTTAATTGCAATACATCTTCAATTGTTTCGTAACCTTGACTAGCGAGAGCTGGTTTATATTCTTCTAATCTTAATAATTGTAACCATTCGTTTAAGGAACCCTGCAATTTATATTACAACGTTAAATCGCTCGTTTGTTCATTACGTATTACTTTTTTTTTTTTTTTCAACTTAAATTAATAATTTACGCGTATTCATCGCTTGTAACTTGTAACTTTTCTAGATAACCTTATTTTACAACGTGTTAGCATTTTGATAACGTAGCATCGTCGATATTAGTAACGAGTAGCTAAGTACAAGTACATGCAAACTCTATACCATATGACCGTCTATAACCGATTGAGTAAAGCTATTATCTCGATTTCGGTTCCCAAACGATAACAAAACGCCATCTGGTATCATTGTGATACCCAAATATACATATATACATAATTATATATACGAGTACATACGGATATAGGTTATTCGTAAATACATCGTAATATACTAAACGCGAAATACTCTTATGATTAACGATAGCGTATTTTTCAAGATACACTTACTGGAATGTATTCCGGAAGACCGTCGGATATTTTTAATTGCGCTATTTCAGCTTTTAATCGTTTCCGATGATTTGGTTTCTTAATGCCGATTGCGGTTAAATCCTGCAACCATGCAATTTTTATTTTATTAACAATATCGTACACAGTATAATATACATATATTTATAATACGCGTTATAATATAATTGCTACAGGGTTGTTCAATTTTGAAAATTGAACTTCAGTCGTCGTGCGACATTATATGCTGGAACAGTGACACAACCATCAATGAATGAAGCTAATTAGCGACATGCGCGGATCTTATTTGACCGTACACCGACGACAATTGAATTGATGAAGTTGCGTACCAGTCGAGTTGAAAAAAAAATAAGATATATAACTTAGTCCTAGAACGGTACCGGCTGCGACTGTGAGCGCTGCAATTAAGCTGGCTTGACCTGTATTGCATTATTGTTCTAGCAGCAGTTCACGTCGTTAACTCGTACTCGTACTCGTAATAAGTACTCTAGGTACCTAAGTAAGGTACCTAGCATGTAGGTAATAAGTAGATGTATACGTCCAGTCGTACACTCATGCACAATGTACATCTACATTGTACTTACACATACACACGCACGGAACGCAAATTAGTATTTTATCAAATGAGCCGAGCGAGAATGAACAATAAAAAATAAAAAATATTAAAAAAAAAAAAAAAGCGGTAAAATTTCAAAAATTGGTATTACTAACCTCCGGGGTCATCCGTACAATGGTTGGCATGTCATAACCGGAAGCGATAAACAGTGGAAAATATTCTTCAAAATGCAAATCCAATAGCCAACTATGCAGTACATCCTGATCCTGAAAACATCGGGAAGGGGGAAAAAATCAAATAAACCGCGCTCATGTTGGGTAATTATTAACTAGGTTCGTATTTACTATTCTACACGCATACGAAGACCAAACAACGTATAACCTACGGGTACCTGGTAGACTATACGAGTGTATAAATAAATAACACCCAAGGGTAGCTAAATTTTTTTTCACACTCGCGTAATTGGAAAGTGGAAACGTGCGCCCTTGTCCTTGGCAATTTCCTGGCTACCTGAGCTATCAATTTTTTCATCGATGATAGAAAGTTGCCGTTAGGTTGAAAGAACGTCGTTCATATTAAACATATGTTTTTGAAAATGCGCATCGTACGTTTAGAACATTCGTACACTCGCAAATCCGTCCAACCTCCAACGGGTTACATCAACTTTTCACTATCCGCAGCGGCATCCTTACTAAAAAGGAAAATCGGCTCGCAAAAAAATTTCATATCAAAACTAAACACCGTAGAACCGATTAACGGACACTAAACAATTTCCCGTCAACTTTCAAGCTAAGTGCACTTAAAGAGTCGATTAAATTCAATTTGATTTTTAATTCTATCGAACCTACTTCGCTGCATGATGCATTAAAGACTCGTTTTGACAGGTAAGAAATTATATTTACGACGATTTTAATTCCAATCGGTATCGTATCTAAAGCTGGTTAAACCAATCGAGTTTGTCGAAGATGGTTTTTTAATTTTTCGCCAATATAAAATCGCTTGAAAAAAATATATTTAAATTACGTCTCTACATCCAAGCTCGTATATTTCTATCGTCAAATTTCTAACGTCTGGTTGTCGAAGCCGTAACACAGGGCATGATTTGCTGAAAATTTTTCCTGAAAATGAAAGCGAGACCGAAAATTTTACAAAACCTTGAAAATTGCGAGTCGAAAAAATTGGTGTTCAATGGATGTGCTTTTTTAAGCTCCAATAACTAAAGTTTGCCTTTTACGTGAAAAAATTCATCCTGGGAGGGGAGCGCGGGGGGGGGGTTGTTTGATCCCCAACAAACAGAGTTATTATGGTTTCGCAATCTGAACAAAACGGTTCATTTCGATCATCTTTAATGTTGTTGTTTTTCTTTTTTTGAAAAAACTGCACGAAATACAGGCTATATACGCACAGTACAAGTGCAATCGAATATATCACACACTCGAGCCGCCGACTGACTTTCACGATGAATTTTTCATTCATTGTTTCATTCAGATAAGCACGTTGCACGTACCGAACTAGGTTAGAAGGGTTGCTCGCAGGGATGGCTGAATAGTTGGTTACACCAACGAAAGTAATTTGATATACTCATCTACCTAAGCCTATCTATTCTATTATACCCACATATTATACTGCGAGTAGGTAGGTAGCTCTAGAGCTAGACGCATAAGTACCTATAATGTAGAATGCGGTATTCATACGTAAGTACATGATACCGAATTCATATAAGAAAGACGTGAGGCAGCACTGCGAGCGTAGGGGAACGGACGTATGTATTGAAAATTACTTCAACAAAACAATACAATACAACACAACTCGATGGTTTTTTCTTCGTCGTCGAGTGTCGGGTTTATTGTTATTGAAGGGAAAGAGAGAGAGAGAGAGAGAGAAAGCGAGAAAAAAAAGAATACCAGGGAATAATACGAGTATGAAAGTAGGTGTACGGTACGCTGACGGATGTACATCTAGCTATATACATAGTTACATACGTAGTACCTAGATAGGTATTAGGTAAACTACTACGAGTACAAACTACGTACTGTCATACAGTATATTTAATGTGTGTATGCACGTTGTACGTGGACATACTGAGTACCACAAGAACAGCTCGACTGAAGGATAGGTTGAATACAAAAACCACACAGCTGAGTAGCAAGTAGAGGCACGGTAGTGGTATATTATGTAGATTTATAGGTAGATACATCCACTCGATAGAAGAGAACAGATACATCACACATACATAAATACTCCATACGTTTACGAGTATTTATACTCGATAGTAAGACTACGTGTACGTATGTACCGTATGCACGATACGTACACACATACATATACATATATATATATATATATATATATATTATTGTACATGTACTACAATGAGTCGCGTCGCGCCATGCTATCGTACTGCATTGCACCGCACCGCACCGCACCTCTGCCTTAACGTCCTTGTCGCGTGTTAATTTAAAAAAATAAGAAGAAAGACAGAAAATAAAAGCGATTCATTAGTCATTACAGCTACGTGATTAGAATCGATAAATATGCAAACGAGCTCAGTGTCGTTCACCAATCAAATTTTCAAGTTTAAAAGTCCACGTAGGTATAATAGTACATACTGTGTACATCAAACAAAGTATCGAACGAAATGAGTTTTTTTTTTTTCTTTGTGAAAAAATTAAAAAACAAAACGTCTCTCCGTCGCCTACGAAAATAACAGCTCGCTGACGCTCTACAAAGCAGTTAGTACACGAAGGATAAAATATACGGTATCTAGTATCCAATTCACGTGTACTCAGTACCTCTATCTACTGCTTATACATACGAAGTACAACAGATTACGAATTTGTATAATAAGCAGCCGTAAAGTTGACGAACACATAACACCTCGACAACAGTATACCATCTAGATCATTAGATGAACCTCTCACTTACACGTCTCAAACCGCACAATATCTACCCTGTTCGGCGATTTTAAGCGCATCGCATATTCTTACATATACCAGATGTCCCGTCTCGACATGTAGCCCCTTCAATCAGCGACTATACAACACATACCGAGTCTACGTATGTATGTTTGACTGGCTTCTGAATTGAAGGAGCCGAGATATACCGGTACGAGAAATTTTTCAACTTATTCAACTCCGTTTTTCAGAACAACCGTTATAGATAGAAAGTTGGAGTTTGAACCAGAAAAACAGATAATTTTGCGTAGAATACGGTGGTGTAGTCGTTTGCCTCGATAGGTTGATGGTTGGGCGTGTAGTAATCGAAATAATCGAAAAAACTTGTTTTTTAACGATGCAATTTTCGCAGTTTTTATTGCAAACGGTGAAAATTTATTCTCACGCCCCACAGTGGTCCTGGAGATCGTCAAAATCGCTTGTAATACCCTAAAATTCAAATCAACAAATGAGTGAAATGAACTCGCTACA
>FIZR01031478.1:0-56745 GCA_900060175.1 Ferrisia virgata | reverse complement strand
AGATATTGAGAGGAGGCTTGTATCAAAACTGGTCGGTACTTGACTTACATGAGAGTAAAGTCACATCCAATGAAAGGAATTTTTGGGCTTTGGCTTTCCTAGAAATCAGCTTTAACATGTAATAAAATTTGGCATTTAGAATTCATCGATGCACTAGAGAGCATCGTTTTTTCACCCTCTTAGCCTGATATTTTAGAAAAAATTTTCCCTCGCTTCGCTCGAACGTCATTCATTCTATCTTTCATTTCTGAAAGAAATCCGTTGAAAATTCTTCTCAAATGATAATTGTAGCATAACGTTTTCGTCCTTTATTTTTTTCAAATGGTGACGAAGTATGTTTTGTCTCTGGTGGCAAAGTATGCAAAACCGTCACTGGTTGAAATTGAAAAAACAGTAAAATTCCAGAATATTTTAATGATGGCGAGGTGTAATTATGACTCGACTGCAGTCCTAAATTTGCCAAAAATCATACATGCGATATGAACGCAATAAAATTTGAATAAATAAGCATGAGAAAATTTTAGTTAAAAAAAAAATTATTATTAAAAATGTTTTTTTCGCCAAAAATGTACGTTTGTACGTGCTAAATAAATGTTTCAAGTTATGAACTTTGCTTGTTTGCGAAGTTTTGTGAAAATTTAGTACTTAGGCTACTCATAAAATTTTGAAAGTTGGTAAAATTGGTTGGTAAATTTGAAGCCCCCCCCCCCCAGCACATCATAAAGACCAAAATTGATGAAATTTTGAAAATATGCTTAGATTGGTGGCTCATTTGATATTCTGGAGTGGGGATGACCTCAGATCGAAATTCAATTATGCCAAATTTTGGAAAACGAGCTTGCTGAAGGACTAAAATTGCAAAAATTGTTCTCTTTTGAGCCAATCGATAGACAATCCAAAGTTATATAACGTCCAAAAATCAGCCTCCTAGGTCAATTAGGAGGGAAAATATTACGGAGTTTACCTTTTTTGACCTCGATTAAGGGCTGTTCTTTCGTCTTCCCCCTAAAATTGAGCTAGGAAGTTTAAATTTGGTATGTAGACTTGGTAGGGGCCATAGATGTGCCTTTTGGGGGGTTTCATTTTTTCAGTCTCACTGCATCCTTTCACAGCTCCAAAAACTTAATTTATTGATCGGATTTTCTTATTTTTGGATTTCGTTTTTCGCATAACTCCCCTCCAAGTTGAGCTAAGAAGTTGAAATTTTGTATATAGATTTAGTATAGATTCTAGATGTGCCTTTTAGGGTGTTTCAACTTTTCAAACCAATTGAGTCTACTTACAGCTCCGAAAATGTGGCGAGTTTGCTGATATTTTTAGTTTGTTCTTCACAGGTTTCAACTTTTCAGCCTCATCTCGTCCTCTCCCCGTGCCAAAAATATAGGTTTTTGGTAGGTTTTTCTTATTTTCTGAGGTTGTTTCTAACATAACTCTCCTCCAAATTGAGCTAGGTAGTTGAAATTTTGAATTTAGATGTAGTATAAGTTCTAGATGTGCCCTTTGGAAGTTTTAACTTTTCAGTCTCATCACATCCCCTCGCAACCCCGGAAAAGTTATTTTTTGAATTCGTTCTTCGCATATCTTCCCCCCCCCTTTTTGGGCCAGGAGATTGAAATTTAGAACAGGTACGAGATGTGCCTTTTGATGGTGTCGACTTTTTAGTTCCATTGCATCTTCCTACCCTCACCACAGATTTGGAAATTCTCTTTTTTCAATTCTTATAATTATAACATTACACGAAAATCAAATTTCTTCCATCAGGACACTACTTGCATTTTTTTTACTCATATCTTTGACAACCATCAACCGCTGGTAAGTAGCTTTCGGTTGATTTAGAATTTTTTCCAGGTACATGCACTCTAGGAGAGAATTAACGACAAAAGAGATTGTTTGGGGTATACATTGGAGCATAAGATATATTTTTTCCAGTATTTCTTGATCATCACAGGTAACTTAGTTCACAAACATATAAAAAGATTTCCTCTTACTTATCAACTACTCTCACATTATCTTAACAGAATTTAGTTTTATTCGATATTATTGCTATTTAAGCTTTAAAGGTTCGTAAGTCATGAAATTTCCACCAGTTTCTTCTTTCCTAGTATACTTTTTCTGTATTGCGGTATCATTTACACAGTTATCATTTCGTTCGCGCTTTTAGAAAGAACAAGAAAGGAAAAAATTTAATGGAAATTCACAACTATCGACGAAAATTAAACTTTTGATGGTAAGTTAGTTACTCGAAGGGTGTGTGCTTTGGAGCAAGTTACCGAGTTGGAAACAGTTCGTTAAAAACTTGAAAAGTTTTTTTTCCCGGAAGTTTATTCTTTGTATAGAATACTCGTAAAACAGAAAACCTTTACCAATATAAATGGATTTTTACTTTTCGGATAAATCTCGAAAAAGATACGACATTCATATTTGATATATTCCAAAAAACAAAATCAAGGAATATTTCACAGCAGTGATAAGTACAATTATTAGCGATTAAGATCGATGAATTTAGAAATAGACCATTTAAAAAAGAATAGTGAACTGTCCTAGTCTTCAAATTTTGGAATGAACCATAGATTATTTTTGGATGATGCTGAAAAATTATTTGAAGGGAAAAAGTCACCTCTCTTCCAATTGCCTCAATCAAACTGCAGAATTGAAAAATCGCTCTTAACGAATCTGTTGTTTATGAATTTTTAATCTACTGAAAACTAAAAATAGTTTGCCTCTCATGATCATTCTACTCGACCTTAGCATGCATGTTATTAAAATTACCCATCCGATTTGCCGCAATAACGTATTTCATCAAACTTGTTTACAGAATTAGGAAGATAACACGCATATTGTATTTCTTCGGAAGAAATTGAGGAAAGATTTTTCAATTAATTTATATGTGAATTTTTTTTGGGTAGAGTAGAGGGGAAGGAGTGACGAAAATTACATACGTGATGTTCGAAAATTCTTAATTAACACTGCTACTCCGAGAGCAAAGCGTAAATTGTAATTAGCCAAAAACCAAATGAGTCTGGTTCTTAGGATTAAGCAATGATTCAGTTCCCGAACTGTGATGTAACCCAGTGGGAGATTTGCAACTCAAAAATTTCAAAATTTTATATAATTTTTATACGAAGAAGGTGAATAGTTAGTGAATCTTACTTGGGTATTATTGTTCAGCGCTTCAAAATTCTACTGAATACTTTGAAAGGGTATCTACAATTAAGATAAGTGATTTGGCCTCGTCCTCACATTTTGAAAAATATCATGGAATATTGTTGGATGCAAAAAAAAAATTTTTGAGCGTTAGAATCTCCCTCCTTCCTCTCCACATTTTGATTTTCAATTTTTTTGAGGATTTCTTTCCAATTCATAACATGTTGGCATTGAGGAATAGGAGCAAAAAAAATCGAAAATTCAAAATTCATGTAAAATTATCGTATGAAGTATCTAGATGGGGTAATTTGAACCGCTGAACAAGAATTTGAGCTTGATTTTTTCATTCAAGCGGTTTGTAGGGTGACCTCGAGTACCTTCTTTGTATGTTTCTTTTCAGTAAACACCAATAAATGAACGCACATTATCAAAAATTGGGATAGTGAGGTTTTCTGATATGCTCTTTTCATTTACGCATGTTTCGTTCAATTTTAAGTTAACTTCAGTGAAAAAATTTTAAAATGTGTTCATTTTTCATGGGTCTTTAAAATTTTTGATGTGACCCCCCCTCTTCCACTCAAAATGCAAAAATAAGTATGTTGAAAGTAAGTATTCAGAACCACTTTTTTGGGGCTGTGAAAGGGGGGAAATAGGGCTGAAAATTCGAGACCCCCGAAAGACATATCTATTACCCCCAGTAAATGTACATACCTAAATTTCAAGTTCCTAGCTCAATTTGGAGGGGGGTTATGTTGAAGAACAAATTCAAAAACCTCAAAAAATGAGAAAAACCTATCAAAAAACCGTTTTGGGGGGTTGTAGGGGGTGCAATGGAGCTAACAAGTCGGAAGCCTCAAAAGGCTCATCTATGGCCCCAACTGAATGTTCATACCAAATTTCAACTTCTCAGCTCAATTTGGTGGGGTGATGAGGGAAGGGAGGAATAGTACTTTTTTAGGATCAAAGAGGGGGGAAACGTCTATAACGCCCATACCTCTCCTCCTAATTTTGAGTTTTGGATGTTGTACAACTTTTGGTTCTCTATCACTTGCTCAAAAAAAGTCATTTTTGCGTTTTTTACCCTTCAGTACCCCCTCCTCCAAATTGGAGCACAACTGAATTTTGACTCATGTTTATCCTCACTCAGATATATCAAATCCGCCGCCAATTTGAACCGATTGACCGAATTGGAGCGATTTTGGTTGGTATCGAGCGGAGTAAATGATTTTATTAATGTTCGGGAAAAAAAATATAAAAATAAGGCTTGTTTTCATTGACAATATGACATAGAAAATCAGGCTAATTACGTACACGTATCTACCTCTTTTGGATTTTGCGTTATAATGGTTAAAATTTTACTGCCTGGTTTATCTTCATTTCCAAAAACACGATGTGAACTGGTAATTCTTTTTTCATGTTTTCAGCCCCCAAAATAACTCTGATCAATAGGATTTTCGTTTATGTTGAAAATACATTATGTAATTTTTGATCTTTATGGTCGCTTTTTCATATAATGTCATTCTTTAAAAAAACACACACACCTTAAGACTGGACCCTTTCTTCTAAATCGTGGAATCAATGTAGAAGCATACTTCTGTTTGCTTTCAACTGAGTGTGCTTTCGTATTAGTGAGAGAAGTGATGCATGCTGAAATTTCAACAACATGCCTTTAGCATTGCCAGTTATGAGCACAAAAATTTCCGCATCTATATTGGGATGAATATTGTACAACGATGTACATTGGAAAGTTGGCTCGCGACATTGTAGGAATTTGAAAAATTCACCTTGCACACCCACACGCTGCAGAATTGTATAGCAGCAGGTCCTTTACCCATAATTATTGGGACAGTTTTAATGGTTAGCAAAATGCGTGCAGCTAGTTGCTGTCGTACGGCCTTAGGTCAACATACACACGTCGACCGAGTACATAAATTACTCGTATTCGCCCATAGAACATACTCCTGTCAGAGGAATTAATCATTGGGCCGGCCGGTATTTCGTCATAAATGTATTCAAGGGTTGGTGCCGCCGTGGATAGCGAATGCATGTACCTTTACGTATATGTACGTATATGCTGCGTTACGTTATACTACGTTACGCTCACTGTGGGGACGACTTTATTAGCTTTATGTTGATAGCTATACAACGGTGATTTGTTTTATTAATGTGTCCCTAATTTAACGGTACCTATATCAATTTACAACGCGAACCCGCTATATTACCGTAATACCGCGCTCAAAAGGGATACGAAATGATTGCTTTTTTTTTGTTGTTGTTCCCCTTTTTCGGCTTTGCTCCTCGTAGTGTATCGACGTATTCGTTCGTAGTGTTTGCTGTTGTGAGAGATGTACAGGGAAAAAAGTATAGCGTAGGTCCAAATAATATACCTATAATGGGTTTTGTACTTATATTGATCTAAATATATTCTCTTTCAATATTTTGACCATAAAGTGTGGTATGTACCTATACCTATCTCTTCTGCTCAATCCAACTAGAAAACTGATGAGTGCTGTTCGCATATTGGCGTTGACCAAATAAAAATCCAAACAAGGGAAGTACCCCATGTGTTACCCGCCAAAAGAAAAATTTTTTTACCGTTGTGTAGAACCCCCACAACCAAAATTTCAGCTCCTAAGATCCATTTAGGGAGAGTAATGAGGGGTGGAATATCAAAAAATTGACGAATAACATTGCGAAATTAATGAAAAAGTGAAATAACTCGAGTTTATACCGCGCTTAGGGGCTAATTTTTTCACCACGTACTACCCCCAGGGGAGGGGTAGTCGCTCGGATCCGCGTGTAACACCTTGGAGGTGTATTTTTGACCATCGCTATTAATTTCGCAATGTTATTCGTCAATTTTTTAATATTCCACCCCTCATAACTCCCCCAAATGGATCTTAGGGGCTGAGATTTTGGCAGTAGCGGTAATTTTGAATGCTCTACACAGCAGGAAAAAAATGTTTTCATTTGGCTCATAATTCTTGGAGTACTTCCCTTGTAAGTATGTATAATAGGATGGAGTGAAAAAAGAAACATACCTTGGATTTTGATCAAACTCACAGAGGTGGTTCACTTTGAGTTGAAAACCCACCATTTAAAATTTTGTTCTTCTAGCTCAGAGAGAGGGGTGGAGTTACAGGTCCTCAAAGTAAGTTCAGTTTCGAAAAAAAAAACGTAGTTTTTTCGTCATTTACACCCCCTAAAAATAGTGTAGGATCCCGGTCACATACATGAAAAGATGCAATTTGAGATTCTGCATCTGCTTTTGCGCATTTTCGATTCGATCTGAGATCACTTTTGACCCTATAGCAGGGGATTGGAAAGTTACAGATCGCAAAAATCGAGATTTTTTATTCATTTTAAAAATGCAATTGAAGGGCCTATTACCTTAAATACGTCCCCAATTTTTTTTTTTAGCTCAGAGAAGTGGATTTAGATCGAAATAGTTGGGTTTCGCATATCAGTGTTGCCAATCTCATTATTTAATAAAAGTTGAAAATATTGCTCTTTTTCATGGCAAAATTTCATAATTTAGTATCCTAAAATTATTTTTCAAGTTGGCTGCTTAAACTGAATCTCTTTAGCCTTGTGACCAGGGTCTTAAACCATTTTTAAAGCTGTAAATGACGAAAAACTACGTTTTTTTCCTAAAATGACCCTACTTTGAGGATCCATAGCTCCCCCCCCCCTTCTTGAGCTAGGGGCACAAAATTTTGCATGATGGGTTTTCAACTCAAAAGTTAACAACCTCTGTGAGTTTGGTCAAAATTCGATGTATGTTTTTTTTCACTCCACCCTCTTGTATAATTTTATAGTGAAACAAGATTAGATTGCTAATTAACTGGTTGTCATCGAACAAATTTCTGTTCAGTACCAAGTGGTTCAAAATCGAATTTTATATATTTTCTATATTGCGCAATGAATGTGTAATTTAATGTCGTATTATATATGGTAAGTGTTAGTGTAAATTGGATGTATTCAAAATGAACAAATTCAATAAGGTGCTTGAACGACGAAGTTGTAAGTTTTCATTTTTTTTCTTTCAATGGCGATGACGAAATTCGAAATAAATAAATTTCTATAACGCGGATACGTATGCAAATACGATTGCGTATGTGTGTGTTATTATTTATAGGAAACCTCTACTTATTCGGGCGTCCATGTTTTTTCTTATTTCTTTATTTCCTCAAAAAAAAAACTACGTATACAAATATGATTACGTGTACCAGCAACAAAAGTATTTTTTCGACATACTTACTTATTTTTTCTGGTATTTAAAACATTATGTAGAGAGGTTATAATATCGACTAAATTTATATTTATTTTTATTTTGAATTACAGGTGGAATTTGAGTCCGAGTTCATTAAAAAGTACTGCTCCAACGGAAATCTACAGGTAACATTTTTTTTTAATGATTTTATTGTTGGTTTGAAGCTGATTGTTGTGAAAATTTTAGTCTAGTGTCTACTATTTCGGTCTTATTTGATTTCAATCATGTAGATATGAATTTTCTATCGAGTGGGGAGGGGGGGGTCAAATTTTTCTAAATGTTAAGGTGAATTAAATTTTTTTTGAAGTAGGTACAAGTTAAGAATATTACTTCTTTCGGATTTCAACTCCCACAAGCACAGAAAACGAGGGTGAAATTAAAAAAAAAAAATAGGATTTTTTCAGTTTTCCATCGAAAAGAGCATCTGTAAAAGTTGTGTGGAAAAAATAAAGCTCTTCGAGGGGTTTTGGTTTTAACCTTGATCATTGGTTACGCCTCTGTTTAATTTTCTCGTATGAGAAGCGAGGGTTAGGGTGGGACGAATTTCGCTTTTTTATGAAATACATACCTAAGCGGAGCATGTTAAAATTGTTACGAAATGACCTCGACATTGTGTACAAATTTCAACTCTACAACACAATACGAGTATTTTCAATTTCTAAAACTGACTCAAAGCTCAAAATTGTTTTTTGAATCCAAAAAAAATTTTTAAATTTTTGGCAGTACCACTCTTTTCAGAGATACATGAAAAAATTCACTTTTTGCATTTTTTACAATTTGCAAAGAAATACGAAGGAATTTTTTTTTGAAAAACACTTTAAAATGAATATTATAGGACATCAATTTGAAATTAGCCGATTTTTTTGGTACACTGGAAAATTGTATTTTCACATCTCTTGAAATAGATATGAAAAAATGCCATCAACAGAGACACATTTCATTTATTTTAGGCCTTCTGAAACAATTTTTCATTTTTCATCTTTTTGAAAAAGTTATTATCGTGTGTGGTGTGTGTGGGGGGAGGGGGTTCTCTTAGCTTGAATGGAGGCAGATGGATGTATTCGGTTCATTACACGAGAATTTATTGAAATAAATTTTTATCGATGTAAAAAAATTTTTTTAAATACCCTAAGAAGGTCGCCTTGGAAGGGGAAAGTAGAAGTTAAAATTCGAGCTTGATCGTCTATTATTGATATCTCATATTCATTTCAAGAGGACATTTTTCAAAACAATTTCCTTTGTTGTTTTTCCGAAAGTCATGGAAAAAAATGATAGATAACGGTGAAAGTTGAAGGTATTCCGTCAATAATCCATTACAATATCAATATGGTATGTGTAATAATCTACGTATCTGATTCTCTACGTCATATTTCCAATGAAAACCAGGCTATTAAGGTTCATCAAACAGAATTCGTTTTGGGGCCCTAGAAGACCGATACAGCCATTTTTAGAAATTTCAGATATATATATATTTTTTATTCATTTAAACATTTTTTTTCCTATTTTTTTCCCCTGGAACTAAAAATTATTTGCTCAGTTTAATACCGACCAAAATGGATAAAATTTGAAAAATAGTTTTTGATTGGTAGCGAATTTGACATTCTAGAGTGTGGATGACCTTGTATCAAAATTCAGTTTTGCCAAAATTTGTGGGAGAGGGAACTGAGGGGTTTGAATCGCAAAAATTGTTCCTTTTTAAACCGATCGATAGACAATCTAAAATTGCATAACATATTCAAAAATCAGCCTCCTAGATCAATCAGAAAGGGAGATATGAGAGTTTTTCCTATTTTTAAACTTGAAAAAGGGCTGTTTTCACCTCTATCTCCCTCTTAAAATTGGACTAGGAAAATTTAATTTAGTATGTAGACTTAGTAGAAGCCACAGATGTGCCTTTTGGGAGTTTTGACTTTTCAGACCCATCATCTCCAATTTGAGGTGGAAAATTAAAATTTTATATTTGGTTTAGTTAAGGACATAAATGATTTATTGCTAGTAAGTGAGCTTGAGGAGATTTGGATTGTTTTTTTTTTTTTAGAAACGGTTAATTTAAGGTGAAGGTCAACCACACTGAGAGGGAGAGGGTGGGGTATAATAAATCAGAGTACAGCATATATTTTTTCAGAATTTTTGCATTGAATTTGAACGTCTGATTTTGGTGGAAAAAATTCTAGTGATGATTTTAAATAAGGAGATATGAATTATCATTCAGCCACGAATATATCTTAAACTATTACAGACTTGCGGCGTTATAGCGTTAATTTTCGATACGAACTATGCCTCTCTTCTCTCTCTGCATCCCAATATCCGTAATCATAACTTATCTATCTATACAGGTAGGTATAATTTGTCGTGGTAAAACGATGCGACACAACAAGATAGTTGGATGATGAAAAGATATGCACCTTAATGCCGTATATCTTTTATCCTACTAAATATTTTTGTACTTCTTACACTAGAATAGATAAACATCATCAAACAAGTCAAAGTATATTGTCTCCGCATACGTACTATATTGGTTTACGCAGCAAAAGGTAAACCACCTTCGGGGTATTTATCTGTAATTCATCGGCGCTGTTAAACTATCGTCTTAAGTACGTATAAACGCAGACATTTCAAAAGGTTTCCGTTGTACGACGTCGTAGTACACAACTCGCGTAGGTTAAAGGTATCTACTGTATATATACTTTTAAGCATTAATCTCGTTTGAAAAGGAGCTTATATGTACCGGGGCAAAATTACTACGAGGAAATGATGCACCACCGCAGCACCGAAGCGCGATGACTTTGGTTTTCTCGAACATATCTACCTATCGGTTTACTCTGTATAGTTATGGTTATAAGTATGTACCCTGCCAGAACAAAATTGGTTTTAATTCCTCGGCAACTCGACACGAAGTTTGGCGCTAGTCGGTGTGAAATTTTCCAAATTCCATACAGCAAACACCACCTTAACCACCAGCTTGTTCTACCAACTTTATTTTGCAAGTCTCGAAACCGCGACTGTGTTTTCGACCGGTGGTGATGTTGCGGAGAGATTGTAGCACAAGTTGGCGACAATGCCGTTAAAACAGTATTTCAAAAAGTGACCTGATCCAACGTTACGTTCATTAATCCTCATATCTCCGCATATAAGGTTGGATACGAAGTTGTTTTTTGTCTTCACCGTTTCATGTACGTAATTGATGTTGCTCGACAAATACCAATGGTGTAGACATTTATATATTTTCCAACTTATATTCAGTTGGAGGATATTGCTTATGATTGAGCTTTTAATGAGTCAGGTGCATACGAAAAGGTGTATGATTACTGATTAGATTTTAAATTACTTTTTTTCAAAATCAAAAATCATGGAAAGAGGAATGAAATCATAATTCTAGGCAATATTTATTGACGTAATCTTGAGTGAGAAAAAAATAACTTCTTTGATTTGGCCGAAATGTTGACTGATATGTTATGTAGTTTCAGTCAACATGTCCCCGTGTAAAATTAGAATCCTTCAAGTTCTCTTAGGATGTATTATTTGGTTTCTAAAGGCTATAGCAGAATAAGGAGGACGATTTGCCCTCGAGTTTCAGATTTTAAATTTTTAAACGACTATTTAGGTAGAATTGTAAGGTGGTTTAGAAATGCATTCGCGATTTTTCAAGTCGTCATTGAGGGGAAGGGGAGAGGGGTAGTAAAAAATGCACTTTCGGGGAGATTTTCGCATTAATTTTTTTCTCCGCGAATTTTGGACTGATTTCTCTCAAACTTGGTGTGAAAGTGAAAATATCTAGGAGGAGTGTTGTGGAATTTTTTCAGATTTTTCGGACTTTTTGTATGATTTTAAAATATTATTAAAAGTATTTTACATCTCTTATTTTTTTGAAATTTTTTTGGAATGGTGAGCCCCTGTACAGCCTTTAAAAATAGGAATCATTTAGTCGGTAATTTGATGTTTAGCGAACAAAAAAAAGACTTTTCAGGGCTGTAGAGGGGAGGGGGGGTCACCATTACAAAAAATTTAAAAAAATTATGGGAGGTGTAAAATGCTCCTAATAATTTAAGAAAATTTTTTCGAGTTTCCAGCTCTTTTGCTTAAGTACCGTCACTTTCATACCAAACTTTAAATAGTCGGTCAAAAATTCGCGGAGAAAAAAATTAATGCAATAAATCCCCCAAAAGTGCATGTTTTACCGCCCTCCCCTCCCAGTTAACCGTAGGGTAGTCCGTTTGGTAAAAAATCGCATGGTTGGTCGCATCATGGTCTGTCAGACCATTGCTATCGTATCATTGTCTTTTGAATCCAGTAGAACAAGGAAATTTATTTCCTCAAATTCTAGTTCTTAAAGCATCGATTTTTTCAAATTTTTTCAATTTTTTTTTCTTAATTTTGGGAAAATTGAAAAATTTAAATGTTTGTAACTTCTTTAGTAATGCAAATAGGCAAAAATTATAAAGGACAATTTTTGTTGCAAATTTTTTTCTACAAGGTCCACCACTTGGATTTGGCATTTGAACGAAATTCAATTTTGCCCCTTCAAAAATTGGATAGGCTCGTGTATCTACTAGTCTGATAGGTAGTGTTTATAAGTCGGTTGACCTGACAAACCATGATGCAACCAACCTAGGGTTAGGATCTTCTTTTACCAGTGTCAGAATGTTCTTTTAAAAACTTTGAATTCTGAGACTCAGGAGCGAATCGTTCTCCTTACCCTGCTATAGCCTTTGGGTAATTTTTGAAAAAAAAAAAGATAAACTAATCATAAATTATTCAAAGGATTTTGGGAGTGGGGGTTTGCTTTCGTGTTTTGTGAAAAAGAAATCAGTTCAAAAAATCAAATTGAAAAAGCAATTTTTTGAAATTTTTGCGATAAGTATGAGTGCGACTTTAAACTTGATTTTTTTCTATAAGAAATCCATCGACTATTTTTTTAAATGTGTGATATTTATTTCTCTATTTTTGCCCTCAAACTCGAAAAATTTTCCCCAACTTTACACTGACTTGAAACATTCGACTTTGATTAAGTTCGTTGAGGATTGAAAATATGAGAATGAGTGCGATGACTTTACATCGAAATCGCAGTACCTACGTTAAAAATTTGAATGAGATAGCAGATAAAATCGCTAAAAAATTAGCATTTTTTCTTATTCAGTTATTCATGCGGATTTTCAATTCAAATCAATGTAAGTAGGTACTTATTACTGTAAGAAAATGCAGTAAAAAAAGATAGCATGTCTATATTATAATATGCAAATAATTTAAAAGTGATTGATACTAGGCTAGTCGTGATATCAAAACTGACAAAGTTTTCTTCATACCTTCGATTAGTTTTTTTTTTTTTATTATTTTTGCGAACTTGTTTTTACCCGTTTTACCTCTTTCTTCTTCGCGTCTTGCCTCAACTCATAAAAACTTTTTAACGAAGTTGAGTCATTGCCTATTAGTTATTGATTCATACTTTTTTCTCGCTCACTGTGCTTTCTTTTACGACGATATTAATGAATATCTCGTCGTCGGTCGTATTTTCATAACGTTGATTATTCTACAGATCGTAAAATTGTCGTATTTATTCTTTGAAAATTTTTCGCCACGGTTTTTTGCATTTTTTTTTTTTTTTTTCGCGAGTGAACAAATTTTACAACTTTCGGTATGGTATTATTGTTTATTTTGCATAAGCAGGAGAAAAGCTGAAAAATTAACGTCGGATTGAGACGAATTCATTTGACTTGATGAAAATTTATCGATTCGACTTTGGGGTTTTTTAATATCATCGTTCGGTGTCCGTCGCTGTATTTACGAATACCAGCAATTTTGAACTTTCTAAGCAAGAATCTTGATTATGTAAGATTACTCAAAAGAGAAGAAAAGCACGAGAAAGCGTAGATGAAATAATCATTTCCATTTGTCGAATCCGAATGGAAAATAAAATAAAATAACTGCGAAGAAATGATAGGTACGCGGTTGTTTTAAGTAGTATATGAGGAAGAGAAAATTGAGAATGAAAAATTCTTAATATAAAGGGATCAGCGAGCAAAAGGAAGGACCAGGAATGATATCTGTTTGTCGACTGAAGGAAAATAATACCAAAGATGGTTGCTGTATTGTAGAAACTGCTGTTTGAGATGTTTTAAATTTTCTAAATACAATAATGGAAAAAATTATTGTAGATTCTGTTGTTTTTTTTTTTGAAGTACTCAAGGGGGATAAGGTGGGTTTTTATACGATTTTAGTAAAAGGTTTGTTTATGAATTTGATAAACGATTATGTGCTTGCTTGTATTGTAAGCCTGTCTATCAATTTAGTGCAGCTATCGTGCTTTTGCGAGTAACGGATGATTATGGCTTTGTTCATATGTACTATGTTTGAAAGGTTCACTGATTGGAATTACATGTGTGGCTTTTGGTATTAGGCTAAAAATTTCGTACGGTTAATGTATAAATATAGTTACGTTAAAATTACCCAATGTTATGTTCATTCTGAATCGCGGTTGACGTATTTAATCTTGAAATTTTTTCTTCATCTGTAGAGTTATATTATTTGAATTATACATACAGAAATATGTACCCGTATTTTGAAATGGGAAAGACAAGTATTGGTGAAATGTTTGGAAAAGTAATGTAATGTGATACACTCGATAACAATTATGTTAGCTGAAAAAATTTCTTCGATTTTAACAAAGTATTGGAAAAAATCAAAAATACAATGCTAGATATTTTATGGGCATACGTGTGGGACTTCAGTGGAGTTCTGGACAGCTGGAAAACATACTGAGAGAGGTTATACCAAGAAGAAAGAATACCAGATGTAAACAAACTGGTTCCTACAGTCGAAGTGACTGATAAAAATGAGCCAAACATTTTACTTAATAAAGTAAGAGAGGCAGTGAATGCGATGAACAAACACAAAGCACACCTGGCTGCACTGTTATTGAAATTGAACACTGTGGCAGGCTCTTGGCGAAAATGGAATCAAAATAATATGGCATCTTTGCAGTGTGATATGGCAGAGTTGTAAATGGCCTACTGAATGGTGTTAGTCGGTATTGATCCCTATTCTCAAGAAAGCAGATGCAAGATTATGCTCTTATTATCAAACAACTGCTTTGATTCCACACAGTAGCAAATTCATGTTACGAATCTTATTCAATTGGTTCAAGGCGTATCTACACCAGCAAATTCCATTTGCACAGACCGGGTTTATGCCAGGAAGAGGCACAAGGGAACAGGTATTAAATGTCTGGCAAATCCTGAGAAGTACTGAGAGAGTTCAACATACCTGTACCGATGTGTTTTATAGACTATGTCAAAGCTTTTGACTGCGTGATTTGAAGGAACTCTTCTGAGTTTCAAAAGAAATGGAAGTCCGTTCTCATATGGCGAATGTGGAGACCCTATTCGAGTTCCATGCTATGCTGGTGGGAGTTTATGGTGAAGAATCTGAGGCTTTTCGAGCAAAACAGGGGGTGCGTCAAAGATGCATATTATCGCTACAGTAATTCAACATCTATGGTGAACATATGATTTGGGAGGTCATAGAACATTGGACTGATGGTATTTCCATTGGGGAAGAAGAATCTCTTAATATGCGATATTCATATGAAACCTCCATGATTGTTTCGGATGAAGAGGAAATGACTGAACTTGTCAATCTGGTCAAGGTAGCCAGTGAGAAACTTGCATCAAAACGAAAGTTATGATGATGGATTGGGCTAAATGTCTTCCAGTTTCGTATGTTTAGGCTCTCTCGTCGCCAGATTGTGCAACGTCACATATAATCAAAAGACTTTCACAAAGACAAGACAGAGACATATATAATCACTTGTTTTCTCTGTTTTCCCGAACGCCAAAGAAACATCTACGTTAAAGACAGATGATGGAAGAAGGATTGATGCATTTGAGATGTGGGTCTGGCGAAAGATAAGGATAGCTTGGACTGTTTGATGAACCAAAATCTTAATCATCAATGAAATCTAGGAGCTAGTTAAGCTAAGTAATTTATGCGAAAGATGCATTCTACGGTATTTGGATATGTGACCAGAATAGAAGTTGGAAATCTTGTATAAGACATTCTCTTTGGGAAGGCCCCTGCTGAAAAAGGGAAAAGATCTCAAATGAGGTGGTCTGCATTGTCAAAGAGTGATTGATCTCGGTGGTAAGAGCAGTTTCAGTAGCACAAGATTGTGATAAATGATGCACTCTTCTAGGTACAATATCAAGCTTGTTAATGATGCTTATCGATAAGATATCAATTAGTTATTGATGTATCAATAATATTTTTTTCTATTTTGTCCGCAAGGATCGCTATAGTGCGTGACTGACTGACTGCCTCGTTGAATTTTATTGAAAATAATGAAATTAGCTGCGCTGTCACTAGCGATCCTATTGGCCACAAGATAAAATTCTCCGTTATTGATGTTTATCGATAGCCTTATTGATATTGATATTTATTGGTTTATTAATATTCAAATATCATTATTCAACCCTGTACAATATTCTCGTAAGAAACTAAGATCTAGTGGTCATGAAGCAAAGTTGTTTTTTGCTTGGGGCTTATCTGGATCCGATAAAATTACTTTTTTGGAATTGCGAGGAGGTGTAATGGGGCTGAGAAGTTGAAACTTTTAAAAAGTACATGTTGGACCCACCAATACCAAATTTCAACGCTACAGGTATGAGAAATGGTCCCCCAAATTGGGAATTGACTGAATTCTGCCCCAATGTTACTTCCGCTCATTTGTATCTAATCCATCGTCAATCTGAGTTTATTGGCTTTGTTCATACTTCCCCCTCACCTGCCACAGACCGATAAACCATAATAGCCCGGCTTTCATTGACAATATAGCGTAGAAAATGGGGCTAAAAAATTATCTGTTTTCGGATCAATCGATAAAAAATCAAAAATTGTGCAACATTGAAAAATTCGGCTTCTAGCTTGACGTTGAAAATAGGTTTTTGCTTGCCTCCGCCACTCTGAGATTTAGTGAGTTTGAGTACACTAACTGCACTTTTAAGTGATTTGGACGTTTTAGTTGTTTAAAGCCTCTTTGCTGTATCGAAAAAAATTATATATATATTTTTTAATATTTATATATGCTCTATAAAAGTATTGAATCATTTTTACGAAACTTTTCTAACCCATTATTCGTTTTAATATGTCCGCATTAATGTAGACGTTTTATAGTTTTACAAATGCATCGGAAATATATGAATTAAGTTTAATTAATTAATTATTCATACTTATAGAATTCACACCATAACATATAGGTTTACCTGGTGAGGAGGTACGCGTATGTTAGGTATTACTGTGCATTTGAAATAGCTGCATAATATTACACAGTCGTAATGCTACGTGTTGTGCGATGTGGTATAAATAGATTTCCATGAAATTTACCAGTCAAATTTCGTATTTAATATCTTTTAACTTGTTAAGAACGTTTTGTTACTGCAAGACAGAGTATAACGCAGCAACCTATTTATGCACAAACGAGTCAGGTACATACTACATACCTAGGATGTACATGTACAAGTAAATATTAACCAAATAAGTAAGTACAGAAGAATTATTCACTGGTGTGGTTTTGCTAAAGGTTAAAATATGCGTCTGGTTTTGAATGTATGAATTTCTGGTTAACCAAGTAAACACGTCGCGATGTTGCTGTGAGAAGTTTTCAATAATGCTCGCAGTTTTGTGCGCTGTGGTAGGTAGGTAGGTACTTGGTACTCTAGGTAGATATGTATGTGTACCTGTGCAGATAAGTGTGCGAAGAGTTGACTATGTAAAGAATCGAATGGTGAAGGTTTTACTCGCGTATATGTTGAAGTAGTTGTACATATAAACGACATGGAAGAGTGGGGAGAAGCGATGCTTTAGATATATAATTTTGAGCATAATTATATAATATGTTATTACATGGTTTACTGCTTGTGTTGGTTTTGTATGTGCATATTGTGTTTAAGAACCTAGGCAAATGGCTTCTCTTTATTTAAATCTTGGCTAGAATGAACAAGAGTAATATTTACGAGTGTTTGATTCGTCGCGGCGCGGCGCCAATTTGAATAATATGAGATCCAACTATGGAGCTTGTAGCAATTATCAGACTTGAGGCAGACGTCGAAAGTTGTACGAAGTTTGACATCGCGTCGGTGCAGTGTTGAAAGGCATTTTAGTATTACTTAATTCGAAAAATTAAATAGGTGAAGCTAATTATAATTTTGAGTTCAGCTTTGAAACAAGTCGTAAAAATTTTACTCTCATTAATTTCAAACCTCATTTACTAAATTATCACAGATAGATATTTTATTTATTTTTAGCAGAATATTCATTTCAATTTTGATATCAAATGAAATGATCCAATTTGTAGTGTATAATGATTCTCAAATTTATGGCAGTGATCGTAATTTTTATGTGATGGATTTCTAAAAAAAAAGGGAATAGTTCCCAAATGGGTCCTCGAAGGAGAGCTCACGTCATTAAAAGTAGTGTAATTGCCTTTAGTCGTTACCTGTTTGTATAAATCATCAGAAATATTATTGATGTTGTAAATTTTTGGAAAATGGCTTTTGAGTGAAATTACTCCTCTCCACTGGATTCTTCTCAGCCGCAATGACCAAAAAAAGTATTTCTCAAAAAAAAATCATCTTTTAATTGAGTGGAAAAAACCAGACCTGCTTTTGCTGTTCATTTATTTTACAATTTTCTCTGGTCCATTGGGATAGCTTTGTGGAAAATAAATTTATTTATATTGCCAGATCTAAGTGTAAGGTCAAAACGAGTAGAGATGTTTCGACATCGTGAAGGCCACATACTCATGTTTATTGTTAAACTGAAGAATTTTGATGAAGCGGAGTCCTCAATTTGTCAAGAAGCCTACCCAAGGTCAAGGTATAATTTAATTAAATATGATAACTTGATCACTATATTGCCTTAGGGGTTGTTGAAAGAAGCTCAAAACAAGACGAAGAGCACTCCAAGCTTTCGGTCTGAAAAACTGCAGTTTCGTGTGGACTGGGGTAAGTACGAAATAATCCAAAAATTGCACAGCGTGGAAATATTTGTATTGCTCCAATAAGAGTAAATTTAGATTATCAATGCAGGCTCATCGTCGAACAACCCTGCTAATAAACTCTCCGAAGCCCAAATGAAGAAAAACATATTCTCGAAAAACGTTTTGAGTCGCAGAACCGAGACATTGTTGAACAGAGTTTCTATCAGGTGCAGAAAGTAGTGAAAAATTATTAAAATTGAGCTAAAAAAAGTTTGATGGTTGTGAAAATTGGAAAAATTGCTTAAAACGGATCCGTTGTTTATTAATTTGTGAACTAACCAAAACCCAAGAATTTTCACCCCTCATAAGGATCACTTCATTCAGCCGGTATATGCCACTAAATAGAATTGCCTACTCGGTTCAACGCAAAAACAAATTTTATCAAATTTATTCAGAATCATTGCAAGTCGAATGTTCGGAAGTTGAGTGATGAAAAAAAATTGAAGACTTTTTCTCTTTAGGGAAAAATTGAATACTTGGTATTCAACATCTAATATTAAGTCGATTCATCTGGTTTATAAATTCGATTCATGAGTAAATTTTGTAAAATGGCCGAAAAAAAATTAACAAATGAAGAACACTGATTGAAAAAAGTAAAAAGACGTTGTATAATGTGGAATAATGTGTGAAAACAGTTCTGAATTATAAAAAGGAAAATCGTTATAAATCATCAAACATTGGGTAAAAGCTCGATAAAAATTGGTTAAAATTTGAGAAAAATAAGTAAAAAAGTGCAAAAATTGATTAAAATTCACGAATGTTGAATCAAAAATCCCGAAAACATGTTGATAAAGAGGTGAAAATTGACCAGAAATATGAAAGAAATTGTTGAAAATCATGAAAAATTTAATAAAAATGGATATAAGATGCAGAAAGTTTATCTAAAATCATGAAAAAAGGGTTAAAATTGACCTGAAATATGAAAAAAAATAAATAGTTAAAAAACATTGAAAATTGGTAAAAAGTGCAGAAAATTTTCCTGAAATATAAAAAAAATCTTTGAAAATCATGGAAAATTTGGCGAAAATTTGATAAAAATGGGTAAAAACTACAGAAAGTTAATCAAAAATTATGAAGAATGTATTGATAAATGGGTGAAAATATCCCTGAAATATGAAAAATATCATTAAAAATCATAGAAAGTTAGATAAAAATCGCTTAAAATGGGTTTAAATTGATCTGGGTAAACTGAGAAAAATCGTTGAAAATTATTGAAAATTGTGTAAAAATTTGATAAAAATGCGCAAAAAGTGCAACATGAGAATTGAAGAAAAGTATTGTGAGTAGGAAAGGTTTAATGGAGCAAAAATGCAAGACCCCCTCCCACCAGGCACATCTATAGCTCCTATCAAATATGCGTACTTAATTTCAACTTCTTAGCTCAATTTGGAGAGAAGTTATGCGAGGAATAAACTCAAAAAACTCAAGAAATGGGAAAAACCGACCAAAAGCCAACTTTTTTGGGGGCTGTGAGGAGGTGCATTGAAGCTAAAACGTCGGAACCCCCAAAAGGCACATTTTGGGCCACAACTAAATATACATACCGAATTTCAACTTCTTAGCTCAATTTGGTGGGGAGATACGGAAGGAAGAGCACTTTTTTAGGGTCAAAGAGGAGGAAAACCCCCATATCTCCCTTCCTAATATTTTATTCTTCATCTATTAGCTTGATAAGGAGCTGTTTTTGCGTTTTTTACCCCTCAGTACCCCCTCCTCCTAATTAGGGCATAATTGATTTTGACCCATGTTTATCCCCTCTCATATATATATTTAATCCGTCGCCAAACTCAGGCGATTGACCGAATTGGAGCGATTTTAGTTGGTATCGAGCAGAGTAAATTATTTTAATGTTCGAAGGGGAAAAAATAAAATAAAAATCTGACATGACTAAAAATCATTTTAATGGCTGATAAACTGTAATAGCCTGGTTTTCATTGACAATATGACTTAAAAAATCAAGCTAAAAATTGATCAAAAATCGCGAAAAAATATTGAAAAATTGGTGAAAATTGGCCTAAGTTATGAAAACATGGAAATAAATAGACAATATCGGCTCAACTATTCCTTTAACTTTCGAAAAGGTAATCGCGATGTCTGCTTTTTAAAAAAAAATTCATCTTCAATTATCAAACACTCTTTTTCAACATAAACCAAATTTCAACTTATAAAATTCATTATTTCATCTCTAGAATGAAAATTGTAAAATCATCTTTGACGTAGCTTTTTCAGTAAAACTCATATTCAAATCTGAAACACCCATCAGCTGTTAGTCATTCTAACATAAAATACAGAACTCCACTTTTTAAAATTCCTCGTAAAATTTGATAGATAATCATTGTGATTACTGACTGCTTAGCAACTCTGAAGAAAGTATTTCACAGGAACTTGGCGATTTTCACAGAATGACTCCCCGCCTTGAGCCATATCCAAGTCAATATTGAAATTAGTTTAGAAATTGTTTGTTATTGACAGATTGGGAGTACAGTTCTTACACGAATTTGCTATTTATTGATTTTTAATCTACTCAGAACCAAAAATTTTTCGCCTGTCACAAGGATCACTCTACTCTACCTGTAGTCTGCAAGTTAATAAAATTGCCTACTCGGTTTGCCGCAAAAACACAATATCAAACTAGTACTAATATTACAAAGAGAAAGAATATGCATTATTCGAAACAAATTCAATAAATATTTTAGCCAATCCTGTATGTGAAGTTTTTAATGCGATAAGGTTGAGGAGAGGGGGATCAGGTTAGTATTTTTGGTTTTCGAGTAACGGTGAAAACATTTTTAGGGGTGATAAAAAATTAGTGATTTTTTTCACTCGAGATATGTTAAACACTCTGTAAAAATTTTAGCCTCGTTTGAATTCGAGGCTTTAAAGAAGTTCAGATTCAATGGGATGAGCTGATTGAGCTCTCTGGGAAAAGGTGTATAACGATGATAAAAGCGACGACGATCAATTTTCTAACTCGCAGATACGCCGTGTAAATGGTAAATGGCAAGGTGCAGTTTACAGTGGTATAAACAAGGCAACACTTTAAACCCTTGTTAGCTACACAAGTCAGATACGTTTTTGTTATTCCTTTGTCGCGTACAAATCTTATACGAAAATTATCGGAGGCACGGCAGTTTAGCAAGATGCTCAAGGAAAATATCAAATTCTAACGAAAACTTTCAGTTCAAACTGTGAAGTGAAAACAGCAACAATGGCGTAGATCTCCGCTAGGTACATTCAAGTTGTATTTACCTGACTATTAGAATATTCTACCGGTGGAGTTGCGAGTATAATTTGTTTACTTCTCAAAAAGATTTGTTCGAATTGTACAAAATAGGCTCGTACGGGCGTGTCGTAGCAGTACAGCGAGTGAATGAAAGAGGAAATGAAAAATCTCGCGCTTTTAGAGAATAGAAGTCACACTGTAAGCTTTTCGAAAACGAGCAGAAGAATTTTGTCTGAGGTGGAAATTATTATTGCGATCTTGGTTGGTACTTCAAACGGTTCGAATATCGAAGAGTTTAGCAAGTTTAGTCACATATATACCTAGATATACTGTGCATAAGTATAAAAGCTGCGCGTCGTGTCGGCGAGCCCTTTTGAAAACTTAAAGCGACGATAGAATCGATGTTATTAGAATTCAAGCTATGACAGAGTTAACGCTTTTACTTGTATAACAAAAGAGAACGATTTCATTAATAGTAATTTGGACCAGAGGTGCGGATAGTAGGACAAGCGAAATTCGTGATCTCGACAGTAAACTTTGGTTATTATACTTCATTTTGGCGCGTTTATTAATTAATATCTCACGCCAGCTCCAGCCATCGTACCAAGTTGTGTTGCATCGTCGACCAGGTTACTTTGATGTTGGTATTTTGAGAAAATATTAATTCATTTTTTGGTAGGTATGCGACTATGTGTGTATGTGTACCTGATGACGTAATGTATCGTTTATTCTATAGTCTGTACCTCGTGGTCTGTAGACTGATGTGATCGAAACAATATGAGTATATGGAGTTGAAAAAAATTTAATAATATTACAAAAAGGCGAGCTGATTTGTTGCAGTTTCATTTTAAAAACGTCTCTAAGCATTTGAATGTTCATTTTAACTCGTTTAAATTGTGTAGCGTTTACCTCTTGCACGTATTGTGAAACTTTTGAAAGTCTGCACTTAACAATTCGGAATTTGGGTCAAGTAGGCATTTTTTTGTTCGTCGAGAAAATTCTTTTAGAAAAATTTCGTGATGTATGAGCAACAACAAAAAAAAAAAAAAATCATTCCAGTTTCTCGAAAAATCACAAACAGAAATTTTCCCAAGTACGAACTTTTTTTGTATATTGACCAAGTTGGTAGGTATTATGTAAAAATTAGTTCGCCGTTGTGGGTTCAACGTTGGAAGAGAGAGAGAGAGAGAGAAAGAAAGACTAAAGGAAATGGGGAGAAAGAAAAAATTCACGACTATAAGACGTCGACAACAACTCGTTCTCGTTTAACGAATGCTATTCGCTCGTATACTTATCGTGGTCGTATAATACTTGCAAAATTACTATTAGTATTTCATTTTGCAAACAACCATATTGCTGCGATAACGCCCCCGTTGAATTTGTAATGCAAAGTGTGATGCAAAATAGGTACGATTAAATTTGCCTTTTTGCTGAGACAAATTCAACGGATTAGGGTCTTTTAAGAATCAACGCAGTCGCCGTGACAATATCGTCGTGAAATAAGTTTACGCGAATGGATATTTTGAATGCAGAATAGAATTGAAATTTAATTTCAATAAAAAATCGAAATAATTTTCGAACTCTGTGTGGAGAATTTTGATTTTGGTGGGTATTTTTTGGCCCGTCTCACGATAGTCTCACTTATTCATCGGCTTTCCAAAGATTACGTATTGGTAGAAGAGAATGTGTAATTTTTTCAAATGTTTAGATGATACCTAACGACGTCTCATATTGCTGTTTCAACAATGAAAAAATAAATAAATAAAGATCCTAAGAACGAGTGGGATAACGCGTACAGAAGTAGTTAATTGAGTGAAATAAAGACTCCAGCAATATCTCATTCATCTTTTTCAATGAACCTAGTAATGTTCTCCGAAGTCATTCACGTCTCATGTATCCTCTTCTCATATTATACGATGATAATGAAGAAGACGCGTGGAATGGAAAGTTTTGCCGTCATCGTGAAGAGTCACAAGACGAGAGGAGACTGGAGACAAGAAGACAGGAAGACGAGGCCGAGGCAGCGTTGAAACTCAACTAGGAGCCGATTTTCCAATATCAACGGCTGTTGCTGTTCACGAGCAGACTTGACATTTTAGAACGAACGTTTGTATAATAAATTAAAAGCCAGAGTGAAATTTCGTACGCCTTTACATCGATGCCAGGCGTTGCTCGGGATGGCTGAAACAGTATTAGTGTGAGGAAAATAGCGAGAATAACTGTGCTGTGTGTAGATAGATATGGGTGTGTAAGAAGCGTGGGAAAACTTGTGTATCTTGACGTTGACGCGATAATTATAAGGCAGGCGTGACAAAAAAGCGACGTATTACTAAAATTGAATGATAACGAGTGACATATTCGCAAAGGACGTGTTGTCGGCATGTTTTTACAAGAGTAGGTAAGCAAGCTCTGATTATGACGTATCAGCGCGAACTTCGTAGTTTCGTGGGGGTGCTGGATTCTACGAGTATTTTGTATAAATGTGTAAGTGCGGTAAACTTGTCCGGATACGTAGATTTTGCAACGAAATACTTATTAATTTGATTATAATAGTATGAGGTTGAGGTCAATTCTCGTTTCCATTGTGAAGCGAAGAATTTTTATTTAGTTAATTTTCCTTGCCCTCGTTTGTTTTAGGAAAAATAATTTTTAGATGCAACATAGTTCTGATTTGAAAAATAGAATCTACTCTCTCTAAAACGATCAAAATGAATTTCTCGAACGTTGAAATAGATTTTAAAGAGTCATGATCTGAATTTCCCATTACAATTGAATTGGAATAAAAATTAAAGAAATGAAATAACAACCAATTAAAATTTTTTTTAGAAAGTTATTATTTTCAAAATCATTGTTGATGGTAATTTTTATCTCTCGTTTCTGTTTCTTTCTTTCTATTTTTTTTTGTTGTCATTTTTGGTTTTATTCTATTTTTAGCCTGATTTTCTATATCATATTTTCATTGAAAACGAGGCTATTACGCTCTATCGATCTACGGCGGATGAGGTGGAGGGAGTATCAACAAAATGCGTTTTGGGGTTCTAGAACTGTGTGTCTAACGGTGGTGCAAAGTCATGCAGATACTGCAGAGTTGGGTATTTTGACTAAAATTGACTTAAAAGTCATGCATTTTTCGAAAGTTGAAAAAAAATCCAATTCACCAGTGATATTGCAAACATTTGTTCAAAGTTGTTTGTAAAAATTTGGAATTGAGAGTTATTTATGTGATACTTATAAAAGTGTATTTAATTTCTAATTTTTTTAATTACATATGTTTGAAGTTGTGAAAATATAAATTCAAGAGTTATTTACTTGGGATTTTTTAAAAATTATATTTATTATTTATTTATTTTTTTAAAATTACGTTTGTTTGAAGTTTATTGTAAAAATTTTAATTTAAAAGTAACTTGTGATTTTTTCCTAAATGGAAGGGGGGGGGGCGAATATGTCGAAAAAGTCACTATAAATGGTCCTGCAAAGTCGGGCATATTGGTTAACAAATTTGGTTAGAACCGACGTAGATGACAAAAATCAATCAAATTTGGGAAATAGGCTCCGATTAGTGGTGTATTTGATATTATGAAGTGTGGATGACCTCTGGTCAAAATTCAGTTGTGCCCAAATTTGGAGGAGGGGCTGTTAAGGGACTAAAATTCTAAATATCGTTTCTTTTTAGACCAGTCGACAGACAGTCCAAAGTTGTGTAACATATCCAAAAATCAGCGTCCTAGATCAATTAGGAGGGGATGTATGCGGGTTTTACCTCTTTTTGACCTTTTAAAGGGGCTGTTCCTTCTTTATCTCTCCTCCCAATTGAGCTAAGAAGTTGAAATTTGGTATGTAGACTTGGTAAGAGGTATAAATTTGGCTTCCAGGATTTTGACTTTTTAGCCTCATTTCACCCCCTCACAGCCGTAAAATGTGGTTTTTTGGGTGGATTTTTTTATTATTTGAGTTCGTTCCTGATATAACAACTCCCTTCCAAATTTAACTAAGAAATTAAAATTTAGTACGCAGATTTAGTGTAGGTCCTAGTCGCCACTTTTGAAAGTTTCGACTTTTCAACCTCATTGCAACCCCTCACAGCCTTGAAAATATAGTTCTTTAGTCGGTTTTCCGTATTATTTGAATTTGTCGCTCGCATAACTCCCCTCCAAATTGTGGTAGGACGCTGAAATTTGGTATGTAGATTTTGTATAGATCCTACATGTGCCTTTTGGTGGGTGGGTTTCGACTTTTTAGCCTCATTGCACCCCCTCACAACTCCGGAAAAGTTTTTTGGTTGGTTTTTCTGATATTTTAAGTTGCATTTATATACACTCTTCCTCCCCAATTGAACTGGAGAGTTGAAATTAGGTGTGCAGAATAAGTAAGGGTACTAGATATTTTTTGGTGTGTTATTATCGACTATTTAGCTTCATTGTCTCCTCCTCCCTTACCCTTACCATAAATCACGGAAAAAGCATAAGGATTCATATAATTGTAATACTGTATGAAAATCAGCCTAAAGTTTCTCATTTTCAGATATTTTTTGAAGTTTATTTCAAATCTGAAAAAAAAATACTTTTAAGAAAGAATCAAACCAACAACGTTGAATTTTTCTTACGACTTTAAGGAATCAAATTTTTCCTTACGCTGTTCGAAAATAAAAATGGCTACCTGATTCCGAATTCCCCCCCCACCACACCTCTCTCCCCATCTCGTAAAAAATTTTACCCATCAAACTGATTGAGACATTTTTTTTCAATTTATTTCAAGTGTGGGTGTTTTCTTTGAAAAACTGAACACGCATAACCAAACGTGTTTTTTACGGCGAACCGAGTAGGCAATTTTATTAACCTGCATGCTTACTACTGATCGTGAGGTATTATCCTTGAATTAAGGTGAAAATTCCTTGTTTTTCAGTAAATACAAATTAATAAAGAAATGATTCGTCAAAAAGTAGCTTTTCAATTTTTTATTATTTTCAAGCAATTTTCAATCAAATTTCATTACGTTTTCACCTTTTTCACTACCGACAATTCGAATCAATATTTGTTCATTACTTTCACTACAAGTTAAAAACCTTATCGTATTATAGCTGTAATTCTCTCCCAATATGATCCCTTCAGTTGACTTTGTACAATTTTGGTCAGTACTGAGAAGAGCGAATAATACTAGTTTTTACGACAGTAAAAACAAAAAAAAATAAATATTTGGTATTTCCATTAATGGTCTTAGCGGCCTTCTAGAACCTCAAAACGGATTTTGCTGATCCAATGTCCGTTTTTTTCTCCAAAATCAAACGCAGAAAATTAGGTTAAAAACTAAGTTGCAATGTAAATAATAAATTTTTTAAAATTCATTCAAATTTAATGAATTTTTTTCAACTTTTAGACATATTTTTCCTACCAATGCAAATAATACCAGAAAAATTTTTTCACTCTCAAGTATTTGAACCCGAGCCCTCTTCATTTCTGATCTAAAATTTAAATACTCTTCACTCCCGAAATAAGGATGACCTTGAGTCAAAATTTGCTTGTGTTAAAAATTTGAAGAAGGATTTCTGGGAAGGGTTAGAGGGAGGGAGCAAAATTGCAGGAATTGTTTTATTCTCGAGCCAATTGACCGAGAATCAAATTGGGAAATGAAATGGGAGGATTTTTCACTTTTTTGGACTCGAAAAAGTTTTTTTTCTGTTGCATATTCTCGTTTCGCTTCATAAGTTGAGGGCTAAAATTTGGCATGAATAATGCATGTTAAGTAAAAGTGCTAGATACATTTTCTTTCCGAGTCGTCTTTACTTTTCTTCTTATTGCGTTCCTTTAAAGCTCTCGAAAAAGATTTTTGAAGATTTTGTTATATTACGAATTCATTTCCCCTGCCTGTCCCACCTTCCAAATTAGTAAGATACCTTGAATTTCGCTTACACTTTTCAGCTCTATTGCACTCTCTTACAGTCGCTGTAGAAGGAACGATTTTGGGAAGTTTTTACCATTTTTCTAATTTGATCTGCACCTATCCCCTCTCTCCCCGCCACAGTTGAGCTAGAGGGTTCAAATGACAGCTACATTCAGTATAAATCCTTTGAGTATTTTTTGAGGTTTCAACTATTCGCTTCAAAATCAACCTTTAGCCCCAACCCTCTTATTATTTAGTGCCGCTAATGGCTATGGTATACAATATACGTATTATTACTGGCCTACGTAATTATACGAAGGTGGATTTTTAATTTGTAGTGATAAGGGATTTTACGTCATAATTCAATGACTGAGCGTGGATTAAATATAAATATATTGCTAAAATATGAACGTTAATGTGTGATTCGTGGGTGGTAATTCGAGAGAGTATTGAGTAATGTTGATATACTGATCTAGTGTGTTTTTAAATGATATACTAAAGGGTGATGTACCGTATATGTATAGAGGGGTTACGAAATGAAGGTAGTGTATTATGTGACACTAATTAACGTTTACGAGTGTGGTTTTCCTGTCGCTCCCTCCTGTTTCACTGCTTTCAAATGAAATGAAAAAAAAAAAAAAAAAAAAAAATGAACACGTATTCTCGACGTCTGGTATACCTAGTTTCGGTAAACGAGTTGTTTTAAGAAGGGCGTATGTTGGTTTTTCTCCCTTATTTGTGAACGGGTAGATAGGCCCTATACGTATCAGCCAAATCTGTGTGAAACGGGTGCAGTAGCAGTGGGCTTATTCGGAGGTGGTCGCGACACGACGTTCGTCGGTTCTTCTCGTATAAGTTCAGGTCGTTAAGGTACCTAAATTAAATGAAAAACGAGTCTGTACGCGTGAAAATTTTCAGACGCTTAACGAAAGTAAACATAAATCAAGCGTTTTTTATTTACGTTGGTATTTTTTTTTTTTTTTTCGCGCCGTGTTCTGTATGCTGTGGCATGCTGCTTTGCTGCTCTATCGTCCGAAGAAAAATGATTATCGAATTACGACTACGGTATAAGAAGGTGGTGTTAGTTTCATTTTGGCACGTCTACGTCGGTCGTTTTGGTTGTTGCTGGTAGTGTTGTCGTACTGGATGAGGTACACTTTGTTGATGATGGGGACGAGCGACGGAGAGAAGGTTAGCAAAAAAAAAAGAGCGAGAAAGAAATAGGGCAAATTTAATCGAAAGAGACGAAGCGAATAGAGAAGAAAAAAATAAAAATAAAAAAACCGCTACGTTTTAATTTTGTACGTAATTTTGGAGCGAGTCGCGAGCAAAATTGATGGACGAGAACTGTACGAGCAGGATTTTGAAAAATAAAAAACGCGTTAAAGGACGATATATATCTATATATCTGTGTATTTTTTGCATCCAAGGTCGACACGAATTAAAACACACCTACCTACCTATTTACGTACCTACTAGGATGTAATAGACGCGCTCTCGATGTAATAAAAGTCTAAATAGCGTGAAATTTGGCCGCAAAGAGAGGTGGCGAGAGGTGAACTGAGACAGTAGGAGAGGCGGAGAAAAATGTGTAAAAAAGTTACTACGAGGAAGATGCTGTTAAAGTTTCTTATGCCTGGTTTTTTTTTTTTGTGCGTAGTAACTATTCACACAAAGTAATTATGATATTGTAGATGTTTTTTGAAAAAAAAAAAAAAATGCTGATGCAATGAAAAAGCAACTTGCTAGTAAAAGTTGTTAGAGGAAGGTGAAGAACTATTTTTTCAATATATTTCACAGGGTGATGTTTCCTTTTCTTCATCGTTGGTTTACACGATTTTTCGTGTAGGTGCAAATGTCATTTTCGAGGTGTAAAAAAATTTTCGTCTGTTTGAACTTACCGACTACGCTGAGATGAAAAGTAATGCCAACTGGCGGCGTTGTGCCGACTTGACACTGATAAATTCCGGTATCATTTATTTGCGTTTGTTGTATACGTAGGACCCAGTCGTTGCCGGGGAATCGATGCACTGTTGAAAAACGTTTATCACGACTGTACGTATTCGTACCGAGTGTTAATAAATGCAAATCACGATGCCTCAGCCAAGATATCTGTGAACAAAAATTATACACAGGTATTTACAATACGAACAAATAAGTAAAAACATCGATTTACTTGGAAAGCAAACATAGACAGGGTGAAGTTTTACCTTGTACATTGAGATGTCCGAATCCGAGCCGAATTGTATATAAGTTCTGTACCCTTTTTACTATTAGGTAAAGTGTTATTGTATTCTTGTACCTACCTACTTGCCTACCTACTTACGTGTATTTCAACTGCACTTTTATACTTGTTTGGTTTTTTGCCAAGATTCTACTTCCCGTCCACTAGAAAGCGAAAAAGATGCGAGGTGTGGCGAATAAGTTGTCAGCCTTGGGTTATAACTTCCTTCGAGTTGACCAGAGAAAGTTTATTGTGGTCTTATTTGAAAGAGACGACTCGTTCTCGTATCCGTTGATAAAAGTTCAAGTCTCTGTGAAGTTTTGTTCGAATTTCGTTTGCATTCAAAAATAATGACCTCAAGAAACATAATTGACATATTGAAAATATAAAGTCACTTTGATATTTTCTCGAATCGCACATAGCAGAATTGACATCGGGTTCTGGGCGTGCTATTCATTTTAATCAGTGCAGGTTCTCTTAGCTGAAATGGTCTGTGGATGATAAAAATATTTATGTTTCATTTCGATGATTGAAAATAATACTTATAAAAGGATCCGATTAGAACAAAACATTACTAGATGGAAAGAGCATGTAGAAAAACCTGCATAGTCGAACTCTCAGCAACCAAAGTTCATTTGAGCTTCTTGGGGTGGATTTAAAAGTTTGAAAATACACATCGCTATTTGTGCCGGAAAAAAATTGAAATTTTGAAATTCTTGACAATGACAGAGAAAATATTAAGGAATGAAAACCCAATCAGTATTGATTTCTTGGAGTCATTATTATCCAATTTGGGACCTTAAATGAAATTTTGATTTTTCTGCTGAATTTTTAAACTCATATCCACCAACAGTAACTGTCCTAATAAACGTGGCACCTGTAAATTTTACAATTGGATACTGTGAAATGTACAGTTGTAGTTACACATACCAAATCGAATAATTAATGTTGTTTGAGAATTCGAGCCGACGAATACAAATACAGAGTGTTCCATTTCGATAGTAACTCCTTCATACCACAAGTTGAGCAAAACAAATTGTACTTATGTAGCATGGGTTGCCTTACCAAAACATAGCACAGACTGTGATAGGCATTTAAATTTTTTAATTTCAAAAAATTCCAATTTGAAAACTAAAAAGGTAGAGAAGAGATGTTATTTCAGCTGAAAAAACTAGGAGCACACGTGATGTGGTTTGTAAAATATGACGAATTAAATGTAAAGAAATGTTGGAAAATTTTTAAAATTTTTTATTTTTTGTTCATAACTTTTTAAAAAGCTTGTTATAAGTACACAATTAGGAAATTTTTCTTGAATTTTCCTTGGAAATAGAAATTTTATCGAAAATATTTTTTTCATTGAAATATTCAATTAATTTAGAGAAAATTTATGAAAATTGAGTAAATATTTCGATAAAGGAACGTTTTTTTGCCAAAATTCATTTTTCGTCCAATTTTTTTTTGCAAACAGCGAAAAAATTTTAACGAAATAATTTTTTTCTAAAATATCCATACAAATTGGAAAGAATTAAATTATGCCAAGTGATAGGGTTACCCTGATACTTCAAGTAAAATTTTCTAATTTGGTACTTATAACAGCTTTTTAAAAAGTTATGAACGAAATTTTTAAAAATTTTCCAATATTTTATTATATTTAATTGGTCACATCTTATGCGCCTAATTTTTTTACCAGAAATATTAGATTGTATTTACCACATTTTGATGTAAACTACATCTCTACCTTTAAGTTTCCAAGTTGGAACGTTTTTAAACAATAAAAAATACAAGTGTCCATAGCATAGCCCTTGCAATGTTTTGGACAGACAATTCATGCTACATGAGTCCTACTTATGCACTACTTGTGTTATGAAGGAGGTACTATTGAGACTGAACATCCTGTATATTCTTATTTTTTATTTGTTGTAAAGTGAGTAACATTTTGAAAAATTCAAAAAAGGCTTGAAATTTTCGAAAACTTTTAAAAAACAAGATTCTTGTCCAAAATTAATCTCCCTAACAAATTTTGGACCATTCTCAACTTTCTTTGAGACTTCTAGTCGAATATTTATATTTTTTTCAAAATTTTCCAACGTGCACCAAAATTATCCCAAATCAACTATTCAGATTTTTTGGAGAATCCAAGCTTGGCAAGTACCGAGTGTTGCGCATTAACCTCCCTATCCTTATATCTGTGACGGGGCAACTTATGCAACTTGTATGTGTAATAGTTTGCATACCAAAAAATTCAAATGCGGCTGGCACATGCTATTTTGAAAATTCGTGGAGAAATGATTAAAAACTATAAAAATCCATGATTTACTTCAAAACACAAAATGTTCTCTGTAGTTTGTATGGTATAAGAAACAAAAGGGGTGGGAGGGGGTTAAATTGGTTCGTAAAATATGAAAAAATGGATACAAAAAGACATAGCTAAAGATTTGTAAATTTTGGTTTTTTTTCTTTTTGTAAATAACTTGAAAAAGCTATTATGAGCACCTCATTAGAAAATTTTTAAATGATCGAGAGCGCACGTTCAACTCAGCGGTGAGGATGATAACCCCGAGAATTGCATTAATACGGAGAAGTGAAATACCAATTGAAGAAAAAAAATTTAAGTCATTTTCGGACAAATGGAGAATAAAATGTGAAATGTTGATACATATGAATTTTTTTTCTTAAAAATTCCAATTTTCCATTTTATGACATCCAATAACTTTTTTTCAAAAATTTTCTTATCTCACATTTACCTTCAAAATTAGAATTTTTTAAATTCTTGTCCAAAAATTACTGAAATTATTTTTTCGATTAGTATTTTTTCCTCCGTATCGGGTTATCGCCCCATCTAATGTGTTGAAGATTTCCTCATATTCATCTAGAAATTTTTTAATAAGGTGTGCATAATATTTTTTTCAAAAGTCATTTGCAAAAAACTAAAAAATTTGCAAATTAGTCCTGGTTTTTGTATTTATTTTGCCGTACTTTAAGAACCACTTCACCCCTTCATGATTTTTATACCACACCTATTCGAGAGTAAATACCGTTTTTTAAATCAAACAGCGGATTTTAATTATTATTAATTTTTTTTCTATGAATTTTCAAAGTGAGTGACAGGTATGGTTGAAAATTAAATTTTAATAATAAAATATCTCAGCTTTCATTCTTTCAGTATGCTAGCAATTATAAATGTATGTGTCATGAGTTGACTTATCACTGGTATAAGGGAAAGGAATTTAATGCGAAACACTTAGTAGAAATATGCATTCTCTAGTCATGTAAAATAAATTTATGAATTTTGAAGAAAAATCTTAATTTGACCAGAAGCTTCAAAATGGCTGAAAATGGTTAAAAACTACATGGGAGGAGGTAGGGAGAAATTGATATTGACTGGGAATTAATTCCTCAGCATTTTCCTTTAATTGTCAGGAATTTCAAATTTCCATTTTTGTCTTTCACATAAATAACCATATTTTGAAATATACTGTAATTTCATACGTGTAGAACTAAAATTTTAGGAACAAGAAAATAAATGATGATTACAAATCGACGTTCATGAAATAACTTCTTAAAAAATGGTTATTTGTCTTATCCGGAAAACTGTCTGAAATTGTTTTGAAAACAATACCAGATTGAACATTGAAGAGATTTTAGGTCTGTGGTATTTCTCTTCTACTTACACATTAAGTCGTATAAAAGAAAATAACAATATGCCATAGAAAATTGGGTTGAAAATATTTCGAGCTGTGAATTTATTGCACAACATTTTTTGTCATAAGCTTAAAAGAGAGTGGATTTATAGATCTTCAAAGAAAACTTATTTTCTAGGTATACGTAGTGTCTTGTAATTCACCTCTCCAGTTCTGTAGCCGTGATCTGGGATTAGTACAAGTTGAACTTTTTCTGTTCTTAGTCTAATCTAAGTACGATCCAAGATCACTTTTGGCCCTCCATCGGGCAGTTGAAAAATACCAGTTCGCAAAAATCTTTATTTTCAATTTTTCAAAAAAAAATCAAAAAAATTGCTTCCATTGTATTTGATATGTGTGTGCAAATTTTGTGTAGTTCATGAAAGTGGATCTGAGACAGAATAGTTTTATGGTTTTTCGTAGCAGTGTTGCCATCTTATTATTTAATAACGGTTGGAATTAGTACCTTTTTTTACTCAAAAATTTCCTCATTCTATGTTTTGAAATTCCGTAATCTTCAATTTGACTGCATTGCTATGAAAATCATGAAACTACTTCACTCTTATTCCATTTTTCTTATTTGAACAAAAACTTTGATTACGTATGTGACATGAAAAAGCAATTTTTTCACTTTTTTTTGAAAACTTGAATATATTATTTTGCATTATTTTGGGTTTTTGAATCGCAGTGACAACGGATTGTAAAAATTCATGTCAGGTGCATTCAACACTCAGAAGGGGGTTTTTCAAAGGATAAACCACGAATCGATATTCAAGTTGGCAAATTTTATTCTGTTGAAATTTTCAAAATCATCCAGATTTAATTTACCAACCAATATTAAAGATAAAATAACGCGAATGTTGATCTGTTGCGTAAGTTCTGACGCCTCTGATCATTTTAATTTTGCGGTATCGCTCGCGTGTTAATAAATTTGCATAATCAGTTTGCCGTAAAAAACGAATGTGTCAAAGAAGGGGTTTATTTCGGTTTCATCGCGTTTCGAGATGAGTAATTTAAATGGTGTTTCGTGTATAACACGTTTGCTAATTCACTTTCTGAGGTTAGATTAGAAGGTCATTAAATCTGAACCCGGAATCGTTCATTTTCTCAACGCAGACACTGTTTGTTCAAAGTACTTACCTAGAATCCATTCAACGAATGGCAAAATTACAATTTTCCAATTTAGTGGTACATTCGTCGACTTGTTGCTTGTTTTCTCGAGATTTTAATAACGATAATTTTTTTCCAAGGCGTTCGGTTAGTAGAAAAAATATATCTCGATTTCGAAATCATTCATTTTTTTTTCAGTTGATTTAACCTAATGAAAATCTTACTCGACTCGGATGTAATTGGATAATAAAGGAAGGAAACTATTTAACTTATACGATCTTTAAAAAACATCAGTGCAATAATTTTAAAAACTAGATGACCAGCGTCTGTATTTTCTAATATTCATGTAATGCATATGTCGAGCTTCCTGTTCTTTATGAAATTGTCGATTAATAAAAAGTAATACAACGAGCGTAACCGAACTGATAATTAATAAATGCATAGTTTCTGTTCATCGATACAACCGCTTTGAGGGTAGAATAGATCTCGGGCGAGGAAGAGTAAATTAACGAAGACCGCATTGAGAAGCGTATTTTAGCTTTCCTGATGTATTACTTCCGCAAGAATTGAAACAATTTCTAACCATCGAAAGAGGATAATTTTAACGAAGGCACTCTTTACATAAATTAGTTAATGGCATGACCAAGATCTTTTCTAAAATTCTGCAAGTAATGAATATTTATTTGTTTGCTTTAGTACGCGTCTTTATATTTTGTAGGTCGAATAAACCAACTTTCGAGTTCAGCAAAAGTAGCTCTGTTTTTCATGAAATTCAGATGAAAAGTAATAAGTTATAAAAAAAAAATATATTAAATTTTTTTCACCTGTTTCAGCGCGTGTAGGTATAATATAAGTAGTATCTGCAATCCGTTGAACATGAAAACATTACTAGTTATATCATTTCAAAATTACACTTCATATAGAAAGAAATGAGTGTACTTGATTTTTTCAAGATTCGTGTTTTTGAAAATAATATCATTTTTTTTATATCCAAGAATTACTGTTGGTTTTGATGATCTCATAAGAGAGTTGCAAGTGCGCCGATGATTCATTGAAAAAAGATTCCTTTGGCTTTTTTGTTGAATCGAGTAAATCCAAAGGGATTACATACCTATGAGGCATCATTGGATTTCTTGTACGAAAAATAATCAATTTTTGACATTATTCCAATCAATGACTCTGACTGACAACGTGAACTTGGCCAAGTTTTGAAAATAACGATCTCGACCTATTTTTTTTCCATCTCGAAAAAGCACCTCAGAAACACGTGTACCTTATAAATGCTAGATGAATCACGCCTGTAATCGAAAATGTTTTAAAAAGCTCTTTGTCACGTCCGTTTTCTTTTTCTCTTCACGTGAAAAAAAAAGAAATCGGGAATAAACGAGGGTAAAAAGATTTAAAGCTTATCATCGCTGAAATGGAAATAATAAACGAACTCGTAGACTTGTATTATATGTAGACCCACGTGGGTTTATATAACACGGTCACTTTTCTATACGTAAATCCAACTCGCTATCTCTTATTCACTTCAGTCCGATAAAAATCCCAATACTTACACGCTTAACTTGGCCTTTTATGACGGTTTAATGCTGGTAAAAAGTAGTGACGATATGATGAGCAGAATGACATGAGACAGAAGAGTTAGGTAAATTTGTACAAAAATCCTTGTGTAAGTGTTACACGCGAAAATAGTACCTAGTAAAGCAATACTGTCCATACAACTGGATGTTATATCTACATTTAAAGGTGACCCGTCGTATATTTCTTTTCACATATTTTACATGCGCCAGCTACTTCATTCATTCTTAGGTTTAGGTTTTTATCTGACTGAACGTGTATGAAAGGTGTGTAGATTTTTGTTTGTTTGTTAATTTTTTTCTCGAATAGTTTGAGAGGAAAATAAAAACGAAGCGTGTTACACAATACCTTCGTAGGCAAATTACCATTTAATGAAGTTGACTTGGTTGCCTAGAGGAAGAAGGGGAAGGGGTTAAAAATTTGGGAACAAAGTCATACATGAAAGTTTGTGAAATTATTTCTAAATCGGTTTCAGGTTATGTCAAAATTTGAAAGTAAGAAAGACTTTCGCTTTCTGTAAGCATGTATAAAATATGTAGTAAACAACTTTCATTCGGCTGGTCCGGAGGAACTCGTTGCGCAGCCACCTTCACGTGGTGAGTCCTGGAATTAAGCTATGAGCTGCGCTTGAATCATAAGTTTTTTTGAAATAGTGAGTATAAAGTTATTGTAGGATCCCCCTCCTCCCCAAAGCAACTTATGGCCATAAGTTGAATCGTAGCAGATGTGAATATTATACAATTTTATTATTTTTATTCTAACCAATTTCATAATTTTATCTGAAAAAAATAGAAAATTTGAGCATATCATATGAAAAATGATTCAATTTTGAGAACCGCTGAAGTGAAAGAAATGCTCTTGGACACTTCTTATGACATTAAGAAGGTGAAATATGGCTACTGACAATATTATAATCGTAATTAGTAATAAAAATGACAAAAAAAATTGATTTTTTTGAAACTTTGAGCTTTTGCTGGGAAGGATAAATTTGAACTTTGAGAACTGAAATTTTTACAACATTCTTTTGAGGTCATCTCACAACTATTGAGCTCAACTTGTTGTCAGATTTCCAAAATTTGCAAAAATCGATCCACCGTAGACTATATCTCTTCCCGATCCTCTAAATTGCTTTTTTTTTTTTTTGCAAAAGGGCGTCCTAAGGAACATATTGAATCATTTTTTCGGAAATGAGAGTTGAACGAACTTTCAAAATGTAAGTTATTTTGAATAATATGTGACAAGAAGTGTTGCTTATGGAATTTAAAATATTTTTCACAATATAAATTTTATCATAAGACTCATTGTTTCCAAGGTATAGCACGTCAAAGTGAGAAATTTAAAATCCAGTTTGAATTCATTTTTACAAACATAACTTAAAATGCATCATAGGACTTCTTCCTTCAAAATAACGTTATTCCGGAGTATCAGAAGCTCATTGTTCCCCTCCCATGTGTTGAACAGTTGAGAATTGATTTTAAGCTAACATCGATCCTCTTTAATTTTTGCTTCAAATATTTTTGAAAGTTTTACACTCTAGAGTCAAATTTTTATTCATCTCCAAGCGGGCAGTGACTAATTACCTAATTAGGTTTTCGTTTTCCGACTGACCAGGAGGGAAGGGGTAGACAATGCAAGGATAAAAGTGTATTTTTCGCTCAAGTATAGTGAAAGTTTCAGAGAATAATTTTTAAAAACTCGAAATTTCAGAAAATTATGAAGTAGCAAATTTGTATCTAATATCATTTTTTGGAACCTATTTTTAATTTTTGGGCATTTCTACCGTTTTTAAAAGTTTGACCCGACCTCCTCCCGTACTTCAGATGCTCAAATAACCTCAAAATTTGTCTAGCTAAGTTTTTTAAAATGTTTTTTACATCTCTTGAAGTCTCATACAAATGGTACAGGGTGTCCAACTGACAGTGAAAGTAGTGAAAAAGTGGTGATTTGGATTTGTTGATGATGAAAGTAGTAAAAAAGATGAAATTTGATTGAAAATGGTTTAAAAGTAGTGAACGATTGAAAAACTGCTTCTCAACGACTTTGTTGTTGAAAAGTGTAAAATATTTCAGAATAATAATTAAGAAAATATAATAAGGCTCTAACGGCTTGTATATTTCTTTTTTAAATTTACAAAATTAAATAAAATTAATATTTTTAACTTTTGAGATCCAGCTACTGTGCTAGTCTAAGATCCGGCTCAGACTCGAGCAACTCTGGTCGCAAGCGACCGAGGAGTCCGTCATTCACAGTGTCAGGTTTTATAAGAAATTTTGTGCCTTATTATATTCTTTTAATGACTTTGATCGCTTTGAAGATCAATACATTTCTGAATGAGAATTTTTAAATTCACTGGAAAACATTTTTTCCACGCTACGCTTACGTAGCACTTTTTTAAAGTGGAATTAACTTACTAGATAAAGCACAAAAAAAAGAATTTTTGTTTTTAAATGTTAATTTAAACCTTGACAATGATCACTCCACTCGAATTATAAAGCGAACACTCATACTCGGAATAGACTGAGAAAAAATTTCTTAAAAAGATTATTAATGTATGATATTTTTTAAAGGTGGTGAGGGGTGGAATGAGGGTGTCGGAATCAGTAATATTTTTAGTTTTCAAATTATAAAACGAAAATTTCGGAAATTGGTGCAAAAGTAGTGAAAAAGTAGTGAAAAAGTAATGATATTCTTCTTTCAAAATTCATTATATTTTCGGTTGGAAGGTTGCGACGGTGGCCATATGCGGGAGGGTGAGAGGGCTTTTAGAAAATAATGACTGAGGAGGCCAGAGAACGGCAGTGTATTTTAGGGCAGGCTGAAAAATCAACTTTAAAAAATTAAGTTTATTTCTTCAAAATCGTATTTTCTGAAGTATAAAATTCTGGTGTTTTTTTCATTTCCAGTTTGGCAGAACAGATCGAACCTTGGCGATTTTATGATAGGCCTAAACTCTGACTCCCCCTCCCCTCCCCCTGGATACGCTCTTGGGTGGCGAATTCCGGAGGCTACTCATTGTGAGCTCATGAGAAAGTTTTGAAGAAGGAGAGATGCACCAGAACATTTTCCATGCGTGTATAATAATGGACCAGGTAGGGGGGCAAATTTTTCTTCTTTTTGGCAAACTCCAAACAGCGGGATCACAATAGTTGCGAAATGACCTCAATATGATGTGGTAAAAATGTCAGGTCTACAACTCAATTTTTTCAACCTGCAAAACTGACTCAAAGTTCGAAATTTTTCAAAAATTGTTTTCATCATTAGTACTCGTTTTTTCAGCGGTTTTTAAAAAATGCCATTTTTGCCTTTTTTTACGATCTTCTAAAAAACCACGGAGTAAATTTTTTTCCAAAAAATACCCTGCTGAAATGGATACATGACATCAGTTTTAGGTCATTAAGCATAATATTTCAATTTCATTCCTGTCGGACGATTTTTCAGGGGTGCTGAAAGAATAGTTTGTTCGTGTTTTTTTCAAGAATTTTTTCTCATTTACAGTTTTTTCTCATCAAATTCTTAGTAAAATAGCCCCACTACATGTACCATCTTTCGTTTAAGACCTTTTTTCCCCACTTTTGTTCTCTTCAGTGGTTCTCAACTAACATTCTGGCATATAAAACTACAACATAAACTGCTCGAAAGAAGAGAAAAAGAAAATTAAAAATTGCCTTGGGAGTGTAAAAAATAGATGAAATGTGTTCGTTTTGAAATGAAATTTTTTTCGAAAAATCATTTTCACAATTTCTAGCAATATTTATTTTAAAATACATAAAAAAAAAACCTTTTTTAAGCGACCCTGACCAATCGTGAGTGTGGAATGAATTTTAAATATTGCGTTTATTTAAATTTCACGTGCCGAATCTATCTTGAGGGGTGTTTCTTACAAAAAAGTTCCTTCGTGGTTTTTCAAAAAATCGTGAAAAAACGCAAGAAGTGACGTTTAACGATGATAATTTTAGGCTCAACTGCATATAATAATTGTATTTTTGATAGAAATTTTCAACATATTTTTAATTCGATTCTTTAAAAATTTTCAAACTTTAACTAAGTTTTACAAGTTAAAAAAATTAATTTTGGGGCTGTAATTTTTACATCATCCTTTTCAGGTAATTTCGCCACTATCGTGAGCCGGCCCTTCTTTGTTGGCAGATTTCCATCAGAAACAAAATTTGAACTACCCTAGTGTGTAAAGACTTGTATTTATTTTATTGAAAATTTGTTTGAAGGAAAAAATGTGAACCTTTTTAAAAAACGAGATGGTGGCCTCTTAATTTGACATGTAAAAAAATTCCAAATCTTTTTAAAAATTTTTCTCCGAAAATGTCCGGCCTGAATGTAGATACCTGCCAAAATAAAACTCGAAAGGATGCGTGCCGAGCTTATGTTTGAAAACTTTTCCAAATCGTGTTTCCGCCAATATTGACTCGATTGGAATTTAACAAAAGGTATTGGACTGGGACTCGCTATAATAAGAGCATTTTGTAGTAACAACATACATACAATGCCATTCTACGAACTCGTATCTTGTATCCGACGACGAAGACATGCGACAGCAAGGCAACGTGGCCAAGAATTTAATCACTACTGTGGGAATTAACACTATCATCGGGTAGTTGTGTACTTGAGCTTGGCGGCGCCGACGGTAAGAGCGACGTAGCAGCTAAATAAGGATAAGAATAAATGGAAATGGCAACGCTGCTAACCAATTTAATTGCTAATTACTTCGTCATTTTCATCGGTATTCAGGTATAAATCGAACGTTAACGTTATTGGCACCTTATTCTCATGAGGCAGGTTTTCGTTTCGAATCGAATGTTACTGTGTAGTGTAACGGTATAGTCAACCGAGCAGAGAAACAAAATCAAATGGTGTACACCTATTTTACAAATGAGATAACGTACCGAATGTTTTTTCGTATTCGTGCTGGTACGCTCGCTGTACCAATGTCATTACCTTTTTCGACGGTTCGATCTGCTCGTACTCGATCAGTACGATTGTAGGCAGACAGGCAGATAGGTAGGTAGTAGGTATATTTCATTAGGTATCTTTTGTCGTTTGCTAACGTCAATCTTTTACTTGGTAGGCGCAGCCAGTGACTTTGACGAGGGTTATTTTTACTTCTCAGCAGTAGACAGAGTATACTTAGAGACTTACCTACCTCAGTACGTATTACGAATACGTAGGTAGGTAGGTAGATAGATAGATAGATAGATAGATAGATATCTACCTACCTACCTACCTACTATGTATCAAAAACGTAGCTCTACCTTGTTCGTCGCATAAGACCTATCCACATAGCAATTAACGATCGTTTGTTATTTAATTCTGCTACGTTTATAGTATACGTATAAATGCTCGTTGTATAGGTATTTGACGCTGCTAGCGTGTGTAAAAGGTCCTTGCAAAAGTTCATCGAACATGGAAACAATTTATCTCATTTTTCTGCCAGCCAACGAACGACAAAAGGAGCCAAGGCGATACGATACGATGCGACCCGACGAATGATATATATTACCTGAATGTTGTTGTTTGACAAGCGTGTCGACTATAAGAATAAAAATGATGTTCGTATGGTTTACACGGTACCAACTATCTTCATATCCAAGTATAGTAGGTGGTAGGCACGTTTCAACATTCGAGCAATATCGAAAAAGTAGAAAAAAATTAGATTTCTCGCGTGGAGTTTCTTTTTCAATTTGCTTCAAGTTACATGTGTAAGTATAAGAGGCGCGAAAGAAATTGACGCGAGACCAATTCATTGTATGCCTATACGTATATTTTAATGGTTTTTTCTCCTCTTTTTTTTTTTTTTTTTTTTGGTTTCGCGAGACGAGTACAGCTCTGTATTAGGTTGTTTCGGTTTTACCAACCATTGGTGGGAAGGGATGGGCTGGAAGGAAATGCCCGAAGAGATAATACGAAAGTTAAGTGGAAAGCTTTCGCCGCAGCGTATAATATATTACTCAAACGTTATATATTTCATCGGTATTTATGCAAATAGAAGTATACGTATGCAAAAAATAGATGAAAAAAAAACGTGTACTTTTCTTTAAATATCGAGTCGAAACGTGGATATACGCTTACGTACGTAGAAGCTGTAAAAATATGGCTCAAATATAGTCATATATCATTGAAATTTTTCACACATTCGCCGCACGTCTTAATACGAGATATCTGAAATTTAAAATAATACTTTGCAACTTTACAACAGCGATGATTTTCCTCTTTTTCTTTTTTTTTTTTTTTACTCGATGGGATTTTTTATTCGTATTTTAGTGTGGTTGGAATAATAAATGTGTGTCTAAGTTGACTACGCCGATCAGTAAGAAAAGGTCTTGAAATCGATGACACGGTAGTTTTTCTTTTTTCTTACAAAGTCTATTGTTTCAAAATATACACAAAAAATACTCATTTCATACTGGACGACGTAAGGGTCGGAAGAAGATGTGTATTGAAGGAAATGTACCAATAGGTCGGGCACGTGGCAGGACTGAAAGACAACCGGTGGACATACGAACTGGCAAATTGGTACCTTGGTACCACTGGATTGGGAGACGAAAGAGTAAGGCGGTAGGGTGAGCCAAAGTTTGCTTTTTTTGGAAATCTGCATGCGGTGGGGTCTTAATAGTTGTAAAATGACCTCAAAACGATGTGGTTAAAATTTCAGCTCCCTAACTTAATTTTTTAAACTTGCAAAAGTTCACTAAAAGTTCGGAAATTTAAAAAAAATTGAAAAAAATTTTTTTAATGCTATTATTGTTCTTATTTTTACCCAAAATTACCATTGGCGGCATTCTTTTATCATTACTCCATTTTTCAAAAGCTTTTAAAAAAAGTCATTTTTTGCAATTTTTCACTATTTTCTGAAAAACTAGGAAGGAAATTGTTTTTGAGAAACGCCCCCCCCTCCTGAAATCGATGCAGGACATCAATTTTACACGGTTAAGCGCAATATTTCATTTTTTCCCGCCGTAGTCAATTTTTTAGAAGCTCTCAAAAAATGTCATTAGCATTACCCCTTTTTTTAGATGTTTTTAGCTTTCTTTTTTGTCATATTGTCAATGAAAACCAGGCCATTACGGTGTATTGAACTTAGGGAGATGAGGTGGGGGAGGGGAATCCATTTTCTGGTCTTGGAGACTCATTACTATCATTTTTGGGTATGCTAAATATTTATTTCCCCCTCCCCCCTACCGAAAACAAAAATCATTTGCACAGTTCGATACTGGTCAAAATTGTGTATTGGGCTTGGATCAACGGGAGATTTGATATTTTTGAATGGGGATGACCTCGGATCAGAGTTCAGTTATGACCAAATTTTGGGAAGGGGTACAGAGCGGTAAAAATTGCGAAAATGGTTTCTTTTTGTACCAATCACTAGAGAATCTAAGTTTGTTTAACATATCCAAAAATTAGTTTTCTAGGTCAATTAGGAGGAGTGATATGGGGTTTTCCACTTCTTTAACCTTGAAAAAAGGCAAAGGACATCAGATACCAAGCCAAAAAAATACGAGCTGAGATTCTGAATTTCATTAGCCCAATAATGTTGGAAGTTTTGCTGAGCAAAGGCTGATACTCGAATGATAAAACTGATCACAAATTCGTTTTCAGCGTATCGAATTATTTCTATCCAAACCCCTCAATATACATGTTATGAATATTTTCACGAGAAATTTTCATTTTTAATTTTTTTATTGTTTACTTGTCTTCAATTGAGACCTTGAAAAATTTCTATAAAATATGAGAAATATTCATATATGAAGACAAAGGATACTTTTATTTATTTATTTAGCCTACAGTGTCTTAAAACTAATGCATAGAGCTCAAGTTTTGGCCAAAGGCCTCCCTCACTGTCTGTCATTTTAAACGGTTCTCAAAATTTCCATTTGCCATATATTTGACGATTTCGTCTCTTCACCTCGTCCTTTACCTGGTAGGGTGGGCCAAATTTTGATTTTTTTGAAAATCTCCATGCAAAGGGGTCACAATAGTTGCGAAATCACCAAAAGTAATTGGTAAACATTTCAGCCTCCCAACTCGATTTTTTGAACTTTCAAAGCTCACTTAAAGCTCTCAAATTTAAAAAAAAATTGAAAACAATTTTTTGTAATGTTATTATTGTTTTTATTTTTACCCAAAATTATCATTGACAACATTCTTTTATTAGTACTCCATTTTTCAGTTTTTAAAAAAAGTCATAGGAAGGAAATTGTTTTTGAGAAACGCCCCTCTAAAATCGATGCAGGACATTAATTTTACACGGTTACGCTCAATATTTCATTTTTACTCGCCGCAGTCAATTTTTCAAAAGCCCACAAAAAACAAAATTTTTCGTGTTTTTTTTTTAGTTTTTTTAAATTTTTGAATTTTGAGTTAGTTTTGTAAGTTGGAAAGATCGAGTTGTAGACCTGAAATTTTTACCACACCACGTCCAAGCCCGCTTGCAACTATTGTGACCTCACTGTTTGCAAAAATCCCCCCCCCCCAATGAAATTCGGTTCACCCTATTGTACATGTGAACAAACTAGATTGTTATTTCAAGAGTAATCTTATTTTCAGGGTTCATTGTTTTCATTAACCTTTGAGGTAGGAAAATAAAATTTTCCGGTATAGGTTAGCAACTCGACGCTAACCAGCGTTAGGAGTTCGGTAAAAATTCGGGGTATGTCTTTTTTCAGACATTGGCTTAAGGAGTCGTTCAAATTTTTTTAAATTTTCTCGACTAGATTCTCGGTATGGCCCATCATTATTTGTGCAAGTTGCAATATTTTTCATCGAGAATAAGCAGTACTCGAATTTCTCGGATATTTAGTATGCTGTGAGGATGTACTGGTGAGGTAGAAGCCCAAAATTTTTATCAATGTGTTTTTAGATCTTAAAGGCCAACTTCAGCTAGATAGCGTGATAATGTCCATTTATGACTGTTTGAGTTAGGAGCTTTTCTTTGTATTTTCCACCGATAAATTTTTTCAATAGCTTTTTGCTAAAGTTTTGATTGGCAATAACACAGTGAGCAGAAATGTAGAAAATCAACAATATTTCAGTGTTTTAATTATGAAATTTATACGAATACCGAAGCCACGAATCTAAACGTGCAAAAAACGATAAAAAATAAAAGAAATTTACTGCCCCTTTTTTAAAAAAAAACAGAAATACTTTGTTTTTTTCATTGAAAAATTTCTAAAAGTACCCATTATCTGGAGATTTTTTTGACTGAATTACCAAGTATTAAATGTTGCTTGGGTTTTTTTTTAGACATCGGTTTTAAACATCATCGTTTCACTGTTGGCTCATCGTTTTTGAAGAAATTACATTATCAAGGCTGATGAAAATATTTTCCCGGAATTTTTTTTCTTATTTTTACGATTTGAAACCTTAAGAGAAAAAGTTGCCGTAAAAATGGTACGTTGAAAGAACCAGTTTTTTATTATTATTTTTTTTTCTTTTTTTTTTCCCCATTCTATTACAAGGATCGCATTAACCACGCAGCTTATCTTGAGGGTGTTTTCAACTTGGTAATTATTTAAACTATAAAATTAATTGAAAAAAAAAGAAAAAAAAAATGCGAAGAATAAATTAACACTTTTTTTTACGACAGTTCTTTATTTTCGCGTGTATTTTTTTCGTTTTTATTTTTTTTCTTTTTCGATGGTTGTTGGTGTATTTTGAAAAGAAAAAAATTAGCTTGTTCGAAATGGTATTGAAATTTCTCATCAACGAGTCGCGTAAAGTTTTCCATTATCAACGAAGCTAATATATTTTGACTTTAGGCATACCCGTATAGCTGTACGACGACAGCTGAAAGATTGGCATGAAAATTTCAAACAGATGACACGACACGAGTGAAATTTCACGTGGATGACCCGACTAATAATATTTTATAATATGGTCGCTATCGAGGGGTCGAATTACGAGCACAGATACATATATAACCTAGATACGTAAAGTGAAAACTGTACTGCGTGGAATAAGCCGAAAACCAGAGGTGGGATTAAAAATATTCAAGCAAGGCGGACGGAGAAAATTTTCGTCAACTTTACGTCAAGGGCGTTGCTGGTACAGCGAGATTAAGACGTAGACGTTCATATTCGTACCTCTACAGATGATACAATATAAAGAGAATTAAGTATATATGAGGAAACTGGCGGCGATGAAGATGGCGGCAAGCTGAGCCCGCGACGCGGTATACAATAAGCCGACATAATAATCAAACTAGGCGAAGAAACAAATTTGTTTCAAATGTCAACGACGATATATCTTTATAAATTCTACGCGTATAACTGATGCAGTAAGTACACTACACACTGGTACAGTATAGAATGCTACTATCGAGCACGGGCAGGGTAGTTGGCGGGCTGACGTATGGCGGTGCCGTGGCTTTTATTAGAGGACCATCTTTTGTGAGAACGTTTTTAGTATGTCGTCGTGAGCCATTAAATTTAATGGAAGAGCGAGTTTTCTATTTGAAAAATACTCGTCCTAGTCGTAGTCGTAGTCGTAGTTGTCGTCTTTGTCGTCTTCGTCGTCGTCGTCGTTGGGAGAATTCACGCGAACGAGGAAATTATTCAGGTCGTTTTGTATCGCGTCAGTTAAAAAAACCTTAAAATTTATTATTTTTAATGCGCGCATTTCTTTTTTACATGTGCGTGGCTTCGTCGGTTTCACTATTTACCGATTTGGGTTGATGGCAGGAGGGTTTGCAGGAGGAGTGTAGATGCTAGATAGTTGTTCAGTACAACGTCTCGTCTGTCGCTCACGATACGATAGTTATGCTTCATTGCGTATAATGTGGTACAGCACAATTCCATGGTACAATTGTTGGCTGCTGGTTAATTCACAAGATATTCGTGGCTCCTATAATGAAGGTATTTGCCACCTCGTAGATACCCAATACGAATAGGAATTTATTGAGAGGTGTAATAAATGTTGTCGGAAATGCTTACTTTGTAAATCTTGTGCTTGCTCGAAGAGGCTGATTTTTTCAATAGACAAGTCGCAGTATGGAAAAAACAAGAAAAATTTAGCAAAGCTTGCCCCAGTTCATAACTTGGCTTACCGCAAATGGACGAAAAAATAAAAATAAAAATGCATTAAAGTAGAGATACTGTTGACCCCCGCCTCCCTCTTATACGATAATGAAGTCCAGTTCATTATTCGACCTCATTTAATACCTTATTTCAAGGATTGTTATAAAAATTTGGTTGTAGCTCTACATTAAAATAAAATGAAATTGTAATCAGTATCGAGGGTTGGGAGAGTTTGATAGAGCTAACTAAAAAGTCGAGACCCCCAAAAGGTATATCTAAGAACTCTTCCAAATATAATTACCAAATTCTAACTTCCTAGCTCAATTTAGAGGGGAGTTAAAATTAAGAAAAACGACCAAAAATCCACATTTTTGGTGCTGTGAGGGGGTACAGTAAAGTTGAGATGTCGAAACCCTCAAAAGTGAAATCTAGGGCTCTCTCTAAGTTCACATACTAAATTTCAACTTCTTAGCTCATTTTGAAGGGGAGATAGGGAAGGAGCAGCCTTTTTTCAAGATCAAAAAGAGAAAAAATTCTCGTATCTCCGCTCTTAATTGACTTAGGAGTCTGATTTATGGATATATTATACAACTGTGAATTCTCTATCAATTGACTTGAAAAGAAACAATTTTCGCATTTTTGGACCGTCAGCAGCCCCTCCCCCAAATTTGGGCATAAGTAAATTTTGATTCAAGGTCATCCCCACTCATTCATTTCTAATCTGCAGCTAAACTGAACCAACGGACTTAATTGGAGCGATTTTGGTCTGTATCAAGCAGAGTAAATGAATTTAGTCCTCAGGGGAAAAAATCAAAACCTTTTAAATTTCCTTTCGAACACAAAATTACAACCCTTGATATAACTTAATCCCTGATTGCAACGCCTCTAGCCATTGTTGCTGTACATGGCGTAACCAAAAAAAAAAAAAAAAAATCAAAGTAAAAATAAATACTTGGAGTTCTTTGTACCCAAAGAGTAAACATGGAAAGAAAGCAAGTTTTGATATTTTAAATGTAATTGATACAACTGCGTTCAAGGTCAATTAATTTTTCTTGACATTTCGATTTGATATCTTAAAATCAATTCAGGGTCAAACTGAACTGTTAACCGCAACTCAATATCATAAAATCAATCCGAAGTCAAGGTCGGCTGTTGGTGGATCAACCTTCTTTAATTTTCCTTAATATTTCAACTTAAAATCATGAAGTCAATCCAGAGTCAAAGTCAATTGTTTATGGGCCAACTTTAAACATCTTTAACTTTCCTCAACATTTCAATTTAAAATTATAAAATCAACTGGGGTTAAGGTCAATTAATTTTTCTCAACATTTCATTGATCCAGAGTCGAGGTCAACCAATGACGAGTCATCGGATGACGGCATTTCGATTCAAAATCATAAAATCGATTTAAGGTCAAGGTTAACTGTTTTGACAAGTCAACTTTAAACACCTTTAATTTTCCTTGACATTTCAACTTGAAATTACAAAATCAATCCTTCATATAATAAGTCCACTGATGTCATTCCAAGCCCTAAAAATCAGTTCATTGATTTCAGTCCAATGATGACATCACACTGTTGATAGTCCACTAATAACATCTCGAATATTCCTCAACATTTCAACTCAAGTCATAAAATAGGTCCTCTGATGTCACATCTCTAATTTTTCTCAACATTTCAAAAATCCTTCATAAAATAAGTCCACTAATGTCATTCCAGGCCTTAAAAATCTGTTCATTGATGTCAGTCAAATGATGACGGTCAACTTTTAACGCTCAATTGTTGACGATTTTCCCGAATGCGCTATAAAACATCTTTCGACGTTAATATCTGACATGGCCAAAAATTGTCGTAATGGTGTTCTAGGACCACGAAACGGATTTTTTTTTTATGTATAACCCGCTCCCCCTCTTTTTTCATAGGTCGATAGATTGTAATAGCCTGGTTTTGAGATTAAATAGTGCATATAACTTCATTATCGTATTCATGGGGTTCGATTTATCCGAAAACTATATCATCATCATCAACTTGATATTGTCACAAATTTGGTGCAGGGGGTTCCCCTGGGCTCCAAAACGAAGCCACGAATGTTCTGTGCTACTTTCCTACGATTTTATATCGAAACATATAGTAAACGTACAAAATTTTAAAACTCTCTCCATCTTAAATTGTTATTTGGTATTGGTGTGGAAATTGCTGCTGTATTTAAAATTGACTTTTTTGAACAAAATTGCAATTTTTTTCTCATCTTGAAAGTGAGTCAGAAACTTTGGAAAAGAATACTTTTCGACTAATTCTGAAATATTGAATACGAATCTGGCGTTTATTTTTCGTTCGAACCACTCGTTCGTATTCTGACTCTTCACCCCTCATGTGTTCTTGCATACAATTTTGCAATTATGTTCCTCAGCCGAAACTTTGATGACGTAATTCGATTTAAAATTTTACGCTGAACAACTTTACTTCTATTCATTTTTAGCGTATAAGCCATTATTTTTGAAAAAAACGCCTTTTTAACCGCCCAAGCCTCAAAAAAATTGAATTTTTTTTAAAAATTATACTCGTCAAAATAATTCCCTTCTCCCCTCTCCTCTAGGATCCACAGCAGTAGCAATTCAAAGTTCTCTTTTATCAGTTTCTCCCTTCCTAATTTGTATTAAAATCATTATTTTCCTCAAATGAGAGTTTTATCGATATTCTGAGCGAAAGGGGGGGATTTTTTTGCCCTGAATTTTTTTTCAGAGATACACAATGATTATTTGTGAGAATTTTGAAACTCCGAAATCAAGGGAATTTCGCTTATTCTTATTTGGGAATACCCTTTTCTAATGTGATTAATGCAAACAAAAATTTACATTATGCTTATTGCGTACATCTATAAAACATACGAATATATGTACGACTGTGTTTCGCAAAGTCAACACAATTAAATCGGCTGCAAAAACATGTCGAGGGAAAAATGCTTTAAAATACGCTGCAATGTTTCTTTCCACAAATTGACGAACTGTAGTCTTGCGGTCGACAACTACGACAGTAGTGGAAGAACAATGGTTTTGCGGTGCTGTGTTGGAAAATATTTTTATGCTACGTGAGCCAACTGGAATCGGTCTGGTAAATGGTAGAATAGTTTTTTTTTTTTTTTTAACAACTGAGAAAAACCTCGTACAACACGTACCTTTGTACAATGTTGTGTGCATATGCAGCCCTAGCCTATGTATGAGAATTCGTCGTCGTTGTTTTATCTTCGTGGTTTGGAGAAGTTTATACATCGGGTTGGTCGGATTTGAATGTGGATGTGTTTTACTTATGTGTTCGAGCCACTCTTGAGTCTGTGTATTGGTCTAATTGTGTGTTAAACAGTTGTACATTTATGTACGTTCACAGTAACCGAACGTGAAATAGTTTCGATAGCAGCGATTGCGGTGTTGGAAATGTGTCCGAATAAGTCACTGAATTTTTTCCTGATTAGAAAACCACTCGAACTGCCTGGCTTTAATTCGAAGGAAATTTCAGTACATGGAAACAGCATGCTTAGAAAAAATACCTTTTCCAAATTTTAGTTGTCGAAGTTGTTTTGGACCTTTTTAGAGGGGCAAGGGTTAAAATTCCAAAATATGGTCATTTGTGTGGGGAAAAATAAAAATTCTTGGTAATAAAAAGGGAAATGCGTAGAATTAAATTTCTAATCTATTTCGACTCTACAAACTCATCTTTGTTTATTTTGAGACTTCTCATCCTGGACGGAGATCAGACTGAAACTTGGGGGGGGGGGGGAATTCAGTTCCTTCATCTTTTTATAAAAAAAAAAGGGGGATAGGGGGGGGGGGGGGGGGGGGGGGAATTCAGTTCCTTCATCTTATTATAAAGAAAAAAGGGTGATAAGGTGTTTTATTTTTGTTGATTTTCTCGCTTTAAACTCTTCTGTTCATGTATGAAGAGAAAATTTACTGCAAGAAAATTAGAAAGTATTGCTCAGGCAGAGCGAGGTCAAAAATTTTCCAAAATATCAAGAATGAAAGGCCGAATTACGAATATGTAAGAGCATCCTATGAACTGAAAAATTGTAATTTTTCTAATTTCACTTCTGTAAAGCGTTAATTTTTCAGATTTCTGTAAGAACATCTAAGAGCCAATTTACAATGGGTTAGGGAGCCCTCCTATGCCCTCCTTATCTCTGCCTATGCCTCTGGTTGAATTTTATGTTTTTTTAATGCCCTAATCAACTTCGCAGCTGAATATTGGGCTGTAGCATGCCCTCCAGGTGTACTAAATTTGTTAATTAGGTTATTAATAGAATCCAAACCGACGAATACAATTATTAACCTTAAAACTACCCCTATTTTAACCCTTTTTACAATAATTTTTAGTAAATTTAAAATTTTATATTTTTTATTTGTATTTTTTTGAAAATTTGAGTAAAGTAAACGTAAATAGTGTTCAGATGGGGGTAATTTGATCCACTGAACACGAATTTGAGGTTGATTTCTTGTGCGAGTGTTAAGAACTTCGCAATCGTTCAACGATGTTTTCGAAAAAAAAAAAAAAAAACAAAAAAACATAAAAATGGATAAATTTGAGTAAAAATGCTCATAATCGAACGTAAATAAGTGTAATAGAACATATTTCAAGGGACAAAAAAAAAATTGAGTGAAAATTACTATTTTATTCTTTCAAAATGAATAAAAAGGATGGTTTTTTGCATTTTTATTAAAGTCTTTTACCGCAAAAAAATTAAAAAAAAAAATTGTATGTTATAGATATGGGTCTACTACGTATTATTTTAACTTAATTTTTTCCTGTAAGGCCTGCTAGAACATATTAGGTCTCCAGATTTCATTCTTTTGTTGCCCAGATTTCGATGTCCCTAATATTGCGGTGTTAAAATGTGGCGAAAAAATTATGTGAAGTAAAGCTCGCCTGATTTTTGGCACAGGGTGTGTTATTTAGCTGCCTATTTAGCAATAAAACAGCTTTCAAATAACTTTGGTGTTAGTGCTGAATAAATATAGGTACATTCGATTTTTTCCCTTGTGCGAAATTCGGTGAAAAACATAAAAATGTACGCAGGGGGGAAGGCTAATAAAAAAGTACCATATTAATAAGGTATTTTGTCTCCCTACAATACGAACGTTATATATATACCCACGCCAGGTTTTAAATCAACAGCATGCGTTTGCGTATATCGCTAGAAAATTCCGGAAAGTAGGCGAAATTTTGGCGTAAATTTTTTCAACGTTAGGTATTTTTTTACTCGTACATTATTATCACGTACATTTGTCTCATGGAAAAAAGTTTCTCCGAAAAATATTGCTAATGCTTGAAATTGAAGGCGTTACAAGGCGTATGTAATTTGTTACGCTTTTAACGTATATCATCGTAGGTTGGTATGAGAGAAAATTTCACGTTGTATTTTTATATGATACATGTGCTCTCTACCCTGGTGGCCAATATTTTTACAATTTTTTGCTGCTTATCGTTTGGCCAAAAAAAAAAAAAAAATTTATGACATTTCTCTCCAGTGTCGTATCGTTTCTATCGCGTTAGTGTTGGTTTTCTCTCTTTCCAAATTATTTCACCCACCAAAAAAAAAAAAAAAACTTGCCAAACATTCAGAATGGGTCGAGAATTAAAGATGCAGAAAAATTATCGTCCCTAGACGCGTTTTACCCTTTTTATTAAGCGCACATATAAAATTAGTGATGAAAATTATAGCGTACGAAATGCATTTTAGCTAAACGTGGCTGTGTGTGTGGTCGGTTCATCGGTAGGTTAAAGATACCTTAGCTACGTGTAAGTATAAAAACTTTGTTGAAGAACCAGCAACGACAACGACTTTACGACGATGACGATAACCGTGAGACAATAAGACGAGGCAAGGCTGGCCAGGGCAGGGTTCACAGGAAAAAAGTTGGAAAATTGGAGATGTTATAAAGTTTGTAACTAACCCTTATTTTGGTATTTAATGGCGTTAACTTGGCACGGTTGTTTCTTCCATGAGCCAAAACGATTTACAGTTTACCGTCCAGCACACGTACGTATGTACGTATATTTACAGTATACGCGTTTCTTGGGGTCATTTTTCGATACGGTCAACAGCTATATACCACGTCGGAGTAGTTTTCTTTTATATCTTTAAAATATATATGTAGCGTGTATGTATATATTGTATGTACTGTGTATGCGTGTCGTTGTGTATTTTTCTTTCATAAAAAACAATTAACTCGACGCAGCTTTTGAAAAGCAGCTTTTGTAGAAAAGGATGTTGGAAACGCGTCGGTTAGGAACAAATTTTTTCACAAAATGTTCGTTCGCATCGTTGAGTTTTGTTTGTCTGGCAGTCGAGAGTCAACCCTGAGATGTTTTAATTTTAGTTTTTTTTTTTTTTTTTTTTTTTTTTTAATTTTTGTTTTTTTTTTTTTTTTTTTTTTTTTCAACAGTTGGAAGGAAATAGTGGAATAAAAAGAGAAGTTGTGTCCAATAAATGAAAAAAAAAAATTTGAAAATTCCAACCTAATTCTTGACTTTTCCCCATCTATTGTCTTGAAAGGCTCTTCTACGATAAGATAATGAAATCCACCTTGTCGCCGATTGGGATGAAACTCTTCTAAACTGTTAGTTTTGATATAGAAAACCACTCCAAAGAGATTTTTGACCCGTTCTCCTCCCTTCCTCCCTCCTCCATCAACCCAAGTAACATAGCAGTATAAAATTTTATAACAAAATAGGTACTGACAGAAGAGATAGTATGTGAGAATTTTTTCAATTTTTTTTTAATATTGGAAAATTTTAATAGAAGTTGAAATTTTTTGCAATTGCATATGTGTTGTACTAGACCATGGAAAACCAAAAAAATATTGTACCGCTCAAGTGTTTAAAATTAAACAGAGTTGACAATACTTTTAAAAAAATAATGAAATTGATTTTTAAAAAAATTTTTCTGCTTTTGAACTCTTTAAAATTGGCGATTTGTTTCGTTTTCGTATGATTTGATCACTCTTGGAAAAAACAAAAAAAAAATTCTTTAATCCTCTCACTTGAAATTTCAACTTGTTCTTAATACAAATTTTGAAATTTTAATGTGTGAAGTGAAGAAGAAGGGGTCGTCAAGAATCAAAGTTGGGAACTTAAAATTTTCACCACTTCAATTTAATATTGTTTTGTAATTTTTTTTTCATTAGCTTCTTCAACTCTCAAAAAAAAAAAAGGTAAAATTGATACCCCCTACTCAAGACCTAGCTCACAAATAACTGATTTATTTTGTTCCTACTAAAGTCGTTTATTTAGTTCACTACGTGGTTTAACGTGTAGTCAATTATAACAAATTATGAAATAAGAAGAAATTGAGATGATCAAAATTCTATAATCTGGTATAGGGAGCTTTTTGGGTGCTCAGAATTCATTTCTTGTACAATGTGGACATTGAATTCTACAACGACTCGAGACGGTAGAGGAGAGGGAATCCAAAACTAACAATATTTTTGAATGAGATATCAAGATATGGGTAATATGATCTCAGCAATGAATATAGTTTTGTAAACAAATATTACCACTTGGCTGACTACCTTTACAAAGCACCCTATCATGAAATGAAGGGGTAAAGGTCATAAAAATCTGGAAAAGGCACCATTTAAACGTGGAAAAAAAGTGAGGTCTTCGATTTAATCCCCCCCTCTCTCTCCTCTAACCAACTTCTCCTCCTTTCTTCCAACCAGATCGAAATTTCAAAAGTTGCATGACTATTCGAAAAAATATACATGAACATCGAAAGGTGCCTAATAGCGCATTTCGTAGTTGACCATCAAAAGTAGACCAATAAAATTGAGACGGTCAAAATCCAGATCGTTCAAATTTTGATGGCCTGGATGTTAATGACCTCAACAATGATGGTCAACTGTTCTGAGCTGTTGACCTCTGAATCGTTAACAGTTGGATTACGTTCGAAAAAAAAGTTAAATGTTATGAAAAAAATGCTAAGCAATTTTAAAAATTCCTAATGTTAAAAAGAAATCACAAATTTTTTAGTAGTTGTGCCACTTCATATGAAATTTGAACTGCTACTGAAACCAAGGAAGCGATGAATTTTGAAAATTTTCCGAGCATTTTTTTTCCTCAAAATTCAAGTTGACGTTTAAGATATTGGTACATCGTTCTGGTCCTAATGGTCAACTGTTCTACTGTTGACGGTCCATTGTGGATAGTCTAAGCCTTGATGACCAAGCGTTGATGGATCTGGACCGTCAGCAGTTGACTGTCCAAATCTTGATGGTCCACTATTGTTAGTCAACTCTTGATAGTCCTCTGTAGACCACAAACTTCTTATAATCAATTGTTGACAAATTCAAATCGTCAACAGTCGGATTATGTTTAACAAAAAAGTTGATCGTTATTTTAAAAAATGCTAAGTAATTTTTCAAAATTCCAACAATAATAAAAATGACCCAATTTTACTGAAAAAATAGAAGAAAATTTTTAGCTTGATTTTTTATGGTGACTGTTTTTGACCATGTCAGATATTTATCCAACGCCCCCCAAAACTAACAATTATTTGCTCAGCTCAATACCGACCAAAGTTGATTAAGATTGGGAAGTAGGTTTAGATGGGCGGTAGATTCGATTTTCTGGAGGGAGGCTGATCTCGGTTCAAAATTCAAAAATTCAGTTATGCCCAAATTTGTAGGAGGGCGAGGCTGAGAGTCTAAAGTCGTAAAATATGTTTCATTTTGATCCAATCGATACACATACCAATGTTGCATAACTTATCCGAAAAACAGTATCCTAGGTCAATTAAGAGGGGAGATATGAGAGTTCTCCCACCCCCTTTTGACCTTGAAAAAAGGCTGTTTTCCCCTATCATTGCTCAGAATAGAGTTAGAGAGTTTAAATTTGGTATGTAGACCTGGTAGGAGGCATGGATGTGCCTTGTGAGGTTTTGGACTTTTTAGACCCAGTACTCATCCTTACCGCTCCAAAATGTGGTTCTTTGAGTGGGTCTTCTTATGTTTTGAGTTTGTTCTTCGTCTTACTTCCTACCAAATTAAGCTGGGAAGTTGAAATTTTGTATGTAGATTTACTATAGATCCGAAGTGTGTCTTTTTGGAGGTTCCTCTCACAACCCGAAAAATGTAGTTTTGTAGTTAGTTTTTCTTATTTTTTGTTTGTTCCTCGCGTAACTCCCCTTCAATGTGATTTAGGAGGCTGAAATCTGGTCTACAGCAGATTTAATATAGATCTTAGTACTGCCTTCTGAGGGGTTTCAGCTATTCACTCCGATGCCTATTTGTACCTACCCTTACCAGTATTCAAGAAAACACATCCTAGAGCGTTCCTTTTTTTATTCTCCGAGTGCATAATTCGTATACATTCTCAATTCATGAAAATCAAACTCAAGAAGCACCATCTTTTAAAAGCGTTACGTACGATGATAGAGCTCATGGAACGAATTTGAGCTTATGAAATTGAGGTACTTCTCCTCATTCAAGTACTTCCTAAAGAGATACCTTGTGAAAATTTGAAATTTTTATGATCAAAGACAACGGAATCAGATTGAAAAAAATAATAACTATCCAAATTAAACCATGATG
>FIZR01031471.1:0-14356 GCA_900060175.1 Ferrisia virgata | reverse complement strand
ATTCAACCCCCCCCCGGGCAGCCAATTAGAAGGAAAAATATCAGGTTTTTCTACCTTTTTGACCTTGAATAAGAGCTATTCCTCCCCTGTCACCCTACCAAAAGGAGGGAGCTAAGAAGTTGAAATTTTGTATGTATATTCAGTACGGGCTCGAAATTTACCTTTTAGGGGTAGCGATTTTTCAGCTCCATTGTACCCCCTCACAGTCCCAGAAATATGTTTTTTTGGTCAAGTTTTCTGTGGTTGCTTTAATATATACGAGTGAGGATGACCTGGGGTCAAAAATCAGTTTTGCCTCATTTTAGGGGAGGAGATGCTGAAGGGCCAAAAACACAAAAATTGTTCCTTTTTGAGTAATCGATAAAAAATTCAAAGTTGTTTAACATATCCAGAAATTCAACCCCCCCCCCCTCGGCCAATTAGAAGGAAAAATATCAGGTTTTTCTACCCTTCTGACCTTGAATAGGAGCTGTTCCTCCCCTATCTCCCCACCAAAATGATTGAGCTAAGAAGTTGAAATTTTGTATGTATGTATGTATATTCAGTTAGGGCTCGAAATTTGCGTTTTGTGGGTAGCGATTTTTCAGCTCCAGTGCACCCCCTCACAGTCCCAGAAATATGGTTTTTTGGCCAGGTTTTCTCATTTTTTGATTTTTTTACGTTTATTCCTCGCATAACTCCCCTCCAGCTGAAATTTCTGTAGGTACATTTAGTAGCGACCCTATGTGAGCTTTTTGGGTGGTCTCAACTTTTCATCCTCATTGCACCCCCGCGCAGCTCCAAACATGTGGTTTTTTGGTCGTTTTTCCTCGTTTTTTGACTTTGCTCCTCGCATAACTCCCCTCCAAACTGAGCTAACAACTTGAAATTAGGTATGTATATTCAGTAAAGACCATAGATGTGCCTTTTAGGGGTTTCGTTTTCTTCTTCTTCTTCTGATTACATGTTTTCAGGGTTTTTCTTTCAATTCTCGTGATTATAATGCCTTGTAACGTTTACGTCGATGTATCTACGTATCAAACACCTACTCCTCTCTCCATCTGTTCATACTAACATGTAAACGATATGCATTGTTTAGTTATTATTCAGTCCGAAATATACCTTTATGTACGAAATACGTAATTGAATGTGGCTGTGTAAAAACAAGCCACAGCCTCTCAGAAATCAGGCTGAAAAAGTTTCGCGAAGCGATGCTGTTTTTTTCTCTTGCACTTGAAATTTTCTCATCGTTGCTACTCGGGACTCGTGATAAGAATATTAGCCTACCTCCTCTCCCCTCAAAAAAATTTCTCCGTTTATACGATATCATATCGAAAGAAAAAGTTCGACTCGCGAATGCTACGGATATGAATGTACCTAAAAGAAGTATTAGCTATCCAGTTGCGATATTCCACGTGCCTTTGGTACGTTTACTACGTGGATAGGTAAGTAGGTATCTGGGCCTTTTTACCTCTTATAATCCGTAACAATAAAAAAAGGATTTTTACGTGACGTTATTTGGTGTAAAACGATTCGACGTTGTAAAATATTTACCAAATGGTAACAATTCTTTTTTCCCCGGTATAGCTGTAGCTTAGGTACAAGTAGATGGGAAGGTATACGTACAAGTATCGGTGCTCTCGGTTTTGGACGAGGTTTACTAGCTAGCGAACAAATTAAATTAAGAAAGTTACGCTTATTATGGTCGAAAGAGGAAAATAAACTGCGATAGCGAGCTCGAATACGTTGTGTGATATAAAATTACACATTCTAACGTATTAATGCCAAAACAAGAAAAGAAAAAGGTGAGAAAAAATATCGTACGCGTATACCGCGTATACAGCAGGCGAAATATAAGGAAACGTTGATATCAACGCGAAGGGTTGTTTTCGGCCAAAATACTCACTCGTACATAAAAGACGAGTGAAATAGAGAGAAATTGTTACAGGCGTTTAAAGCGAGTTTCAAAACATTAAAGCCCGAAACACTTGCCGCGTATTAACATTTCCAAAACTGTACACAGCTGGAAACAATTATATTGATAATTTACATTGTTTTTTCTATACTTGTAGTATTATATTGTTGCCTTGTGGAGGGTGGCGGTTATGGCTATATGGATGGTTAGTATTTTGCCACCACCACCACCATCGCTTGTATATATAACCAAAGATGTCGGCTAAAACGTAATTTTAATTTCGTCTCATTTACAGCCGCTCCTTCGTTCGCCTTTTCTAAATCTTCTTGTCCCACGTATATAGAGCGAATAGGAGATAGAGTACGCAGTTAAGACATAATTATGTAAAATACTGTGTTAAATTTCCTTTTGCAGCAATGTTTCGCGTCGTCTTCGCGGTTCCAAACTTTATGTAGTTCGGTTTGAGTAAAACTTGGTGATTCGTGTGCGGCCCAAAGTGCGATATTTATCGCTCACTGTGCCACGCCACCGTGTGTTTTTTACTTCGTAGTATTTATACTAAGCTTATATACTACTACTACTACTACTATTGCTATTCGTACAGTCACGAGAAATTGAATTCGTCGAAGAAGAGTTTATGTTCAATGGCAATCTCGTGCTTACTCGTTTCGTATTAATTGTAGCCCTGTAACGATCTATATTATAGTTATGTTAAAATTTAGCCAAAAGCTTTGGCCAACGTAACGTGATGGAATTTATACCGATGTACGCCTACGCAAATATATGTAAAGTTTAGTTCTTCGCAAGTGTGTCGAAATTTCTCGTCAGAATAGCGAATAAAAAGTATTACTTTGTATTAATTTCGAACGGTTTCAACTTCAAGTTATAAGAATTAATGGAATCGGAATGTTTTAGGAAATCAAAGAAACACTTCTCATACTGATTTCTATGTTGGAATGTTTTGAAGTTGTCAAGGTCAAGATATGGAAGTCTTGTACTTGAATCGTTTATTTTACTCTCTTCTCTCCATCTACTACGAATAGAATAGAATAAAATTTTTGTACTGATTTTATTTCTTCTCATTTATGGACATTTTTATGGGTTTTGATCAGTTTTCGGCATTTTTTTAACCATTTTTATCAAATTTTCAAAACATTTTCGCTGATTTTTTACAATGTTTTATTCATAATTTAGGTCAAATTTTACTGATATTTTAATATTTTTTTTTTTTAATTTTCACCAAATTTATGATGATTTTCCCGAATAATTGTGATTTGTTTCATATTTTTGAATAATGTTTACACATTTTTCAAAGATTTTTTCATGATTTTTTATCCATTTTTGTACTTGTTAGCATTTTTTATCAAATTATCGAAAAATTTTCGATAATTTTCCACAATTTTTTTCATACTTTTGATCAATTTCTTCACATTTTTTAACATTTTTCGTGTTTTTTTTGGAATTTTTCTATATTTTTTACCAATTTTTCACGAAATTTTCACAAAAATTTCGATGATTTTCAATGATTTTTTTCATAGTATAGGTCCATTTTCACCGACTTTTCGGCATTTTTTCCTGATTTTCGATAAATTTTCTTCGCATTTTATCCATTTTTATAAAATTTTCACAAAATTTTCAAACTTAGTTGAACGATTTTTTTCTTAGTTTAGGTCAATTTTCACTTGTTCATTGACATTTTTATCGCGATTTTCCTCCAATTTTCTTTTCTTTTCAACAACCTTTTTCATGATATAAATCAATTTTCAGAAATTTTTAAACATTTTTCATAAAATGTTCATCAACTTTTATATAATTTATACATAATTGTCGATTATTTTCCACAATTTTTTCATACTTTTGATCAATATCTCCACATTTTTCAACATTTTTTCGTGTTTTTTTTTGAATTTTTCTGAATTTTTTACCAAATTTTCACAAAAATTTCGATGATTTTCAATGATTTTTTTCATAGTGTAGGTCCATTTTCACCGACTTTTCGGTATTTTTTTCTGATAAAATTTTCACAAAATTTTCAAACTTATTTGAACGATTTTTTTCTTAGTTTAGGTCAATTTTCAGTTGTTCTTTGACATTTTTATCGCTATTTTCCACCAATTTTCAATTATTTTCAACAACTTTTTTCATGGTATAAGTCAATTTTCACAAATATTTTACAGCATTTTTTATTAATTTTTTTACCAATTTTCCTGCAATGTTCATCAATTTTATCTATTTTTATATAACTTTTGATGATTTTCAACAATTTTTTTCATAATTCAAATCAATTTTTATTCATTTTTCAAGTTTTTTCGTAATTTTTGATGAATTATCTGCACTTTTTACCATTTTTTATCAAATTTTTACGTAATTTTGATGATTTTTCACAATTTTTTTCCATATTTTAAGTCAATTTTCACCAATTTTTCAGCATTTTTCATCAAATTTTTGCCCAATTTTCTATTACTTTCAACCACTTTTTCCATGGTATAAGTCAATTTTCACTAATTTTTCAGCATTCTTTTGAAATTTTTAATTAATTTTTCTACAATGTTCATCAATTTTTACCTAATTTTTGTATAATTTTTGATGATTTTTCAACAATTTTTTTCGTAAATTTTGATCAATTATCTGCACTTTTTACCATTTTTAATCAAATTTTTACATAATTTTGATGATTTTTCACAATTTTTTTCCATATTTTAGGTCAATTTTTACCAATTTTTCAGCATTTTTTCTTGATTTTTCATCAAATTTCCTTACTTTTTACCCATTTTTATTAAATTTTTATCTAATTTTCGATAAGTATCCACGATTTTTTTGTTACAATGTACGTTTCATCCACTTTTCAAAATTTTTTCATGATTTTTGATTAGTGTTTTGTCCTTTTTACCCATTTTTTTCCAAATTTCAGATCAAATATTCTTTTTTTCATGATTTTTGATAATTTTTTGTACTTTTTACGAATTTTTATCGCATTTTCACGAAATTTTCGATGATTTTCAACGATTTTTTTCATTGTTTTGGTCATTTTCTGCCAGTTTTTCAATATATTTTTTTCGTGATTTTTAACCAATTTTCTTCCCTTGCTACCCATTTTTACCAATTTTTAAACTAATTTTCGATGATTTTCTGCGATTATTTTTATAATATAGGTCAATTTCCTCCCACTATTTAACGTTTTTTCGTGATTTTCGATCAATTTTCTTCACGTTTCATCTATTTTTGTTATACTTTTATCTAATTATCAATGATTAATTTTCATCCACTTTTCAAAATTTTTTCATGACTTTTGATCAATTTTTTTGCTCTTTTTACCCATTTTTTTTTCAAATTTCAAATCAATCATCACACATTCTTCAACATTTTTTCGTGTTTTTGTATCAATTTTTTTATACTTTTTACCAATTTTTATCAAATTTTCGATAATTTTCAACGATTGTTTTCATAATTTAGGTAAATTTTCGCCCGTTTTTCAACATAACGACATCAATGATGGCAGTATATATTTCCTCCGAAATTGGTCGAGGATGCTGAAAAGGCTGATTGGAGGGTTGGGAAATGGAGCAGTTCCCCAGGTTAGATAAGGCTACTCTGAAAATGATTTTCACAAATTTGCTTCAAAGTCCTAAAATATTGAGTTAGGTTTTTTGGGGGTGAGAAACTGTGGCTTCATATGGACCCACAAAACATCGACCGAGCCCAATCTGAGTAAAAAATTCAACTGTTTGTTTTTCAAATTTTAGCTCTCTAGCTTACTTGATAACTTTGTCATTAGATTCGATTTGTAGTATAATCAGTGGATTGTTAGAATAAAAGGCTGCTTTTATTGAATCTATGTTAAAGTTTTATTACCGATCAATTTTTCCATTTTTTTTCTCTCTTTGGTACAATTGAACGGAAGTCAAGAAATTTGAGATTTTCATTTGTCAAACATTTTGTAAAAAAGAATACGCAAATAACTTTTAATCAAAATAATATGGGGCCGGGAGGGGGAAGTTGAATATCATCTACTGGGGAATAGGCTTAGATAGATTCAGAATTCTTCCCACAAACTAGCAATTCGGATGAGGGTAGAACAGTGGTGGGGGGGAGTTTAATAGCGCAAAAAAAAAGAATACATTGTGCATTGGATGGAATGTGATAAGAAATTTTTCATCGCAGAATGTGAAAAATTTCTTTTCTACATATCTCTTTACTACCAAAAAATTAGCCTTTTTATCGTGTAGATAATGAATGTGTTAAAAATGAAATTTAAATTTACGTACTTTCTTCGTCTTGTTCGTCTTGTTCTATTATTGTTGGCATGCAAAAAACGCACGAAAAAATAAGCGCCATACAAAAACGACGATACATGTTTCCTTCGCTATTTGGGTTGCTTGCAATCAACTAAGACATGTTGGAAAATACCGTTGATGCTGACTGCGTGATTTTTTGAATACCCTCGAGGGTGTTTTAATATCACGTCAAATGCATCGCTGCGCTATCCTCTTTTCTAGAGGCAGCTTGAAGTATTCTGAAAATAAAACGGAAACAAAATAACGTTGCAAGTTAATCGTGATATTATAATAAGTTTACCTGCATTTCAATTACGTCTATGTTAGTTGGTAAACAGTGAAAAATTACATTAAACTGGATCGATGACAGTTATATTTTACGGGTAAAATAATAAACTAAGATAAATATCAAGATACCGCGCGCAATGGAAAAAATAAAAAATATAATAAAAAAACCACGCTGCCGGTAACGAAGAATTGAATAATGATAGAAACGAGTTAGTTTTTGCTGCATTTATTTTCTCAACATCGTTTACCGGCGTTTATGAAAATTTACGGCGACCTTATACAGCAGCGAGCGACTCGTTTTTCATTTGGTGGGGAAAAAAAAATTAAATAACTTAATCAGAAAAGTTTCGAAACTAAGAGAAGAAAATTTGTATACAAGTATTTCTCGGTCGTATATTTCAGCGACGCGTATTGAGAGCAAAAATCGTGGATAAATGCCAACAACTTTTCCTCTTTTTACGTTTTGTTTTCTAACCATTCAATATATTTGGCAACCTTGTAACGTTTTCCTTAAATCATCGCGATGGTTTTTCATTGTCAAGTCATCCCTTTTCGGTTCTGTTCGCCTTCTCGTTACGAATCGCTGAGGCGAGTTTTTATTTCTCGTCGTGTTTGTTTTCGATATAAGTATAAAAAGTGTATATAGAAGGTATATGGAGTGTATGTGTGTGTGTATATATATGTAGAAGAAGTTGTAAACGCTATATTGTCGAAGACTTTTTACCCGTAAACGCCAAGTTTTTACGTCGAACGTGCTATATGAAATCATCTTTACGAAGTGGAACTGAAAATAAAATGGAGATTGGAGAAATTTTTATCGACTTATCACCTGCGAAATGAAAGCTCTGGCTTTTCGTTGCTTTTATAACAATGTTATAGCGAAACGGATAAATTAGAGATTAGCTGACGTCTGCGTCTTCAGAGGAAAAAAAAAATTGACAAATGGATCTCTGTAAATAATTTCGATTGTTTTGTGACCTAATTGGATTGTAGGTTAAATCAAACATTTTTTTTTTTCGCTGTACAAACATTGGCTGCTTGTTTTGAACGAAAGTGTTGCCAGAAATGTTGAATACCTTACCTACTTGCAGCAAATGTTGAGTGTGCAAATTTTTTTTCATCAAATAAATTTAAAATCATCTATACCTAACATTGCATAATTATTTCTGGAACTCATTGGTCTCAAAAAAAAGTGGTGCCAGGAATGATGATTTTTGACATGCTTGTGGAAAACGTGACGTTTTTGATTTGACATTTTTGATCGAAAACTCGCCATGAAAGATGATTATGTGTTTGTGGACTCCATTTAAAAGGACTAGAAATGGGTGGAAGGGGTGATGTGGAAGTGCAATTGGTTCCTAAGTAGCCTTTTTAGCTGGTTAGCTTTTGTTTTTTCACATACTGATTGGCTTGTGGACACGATAACTGCAGTAAAACTCAACGAATCGAGCCGAAATTTTTAATCCATGTTCACTTCTTAACAGGACACAGTTAGGGGTAGAAACGGGTGAGCACAAACGAATAATAACGAAGTACAAACAATTCACACTAGTTCCCACCCGTTACCACCCTCTTGAAAATTGCATGTCTCCAGCCCCACCCATTTCAACCACTTTTCAAAGGGATGCACAAACGGGCACTAACAAAACACAAACGATTACCTCTAATTTCTACCGCCACTCTTGCATAGGTGGGGCTCGCATGCCCCTAGCCCCATCCAAGGTTTTTTAAAATGAAGGATGAAGGGGTTGAACGCAAACGAAATTATTGCATGCACAGACGATTGGTACCACTTTCACCCCCCCCCCCACGCGACCTCATATTAGTGGAAGCTGAGACATGCAGCCTTATAGAAAAAAGGTACGTTCTGGGATGTGCTTTCTTCAGTAGTTGTAAGGGATTGAGGTAGATATTGGAATAAACATCGGAAACCCAAAAAGGCACATTTAGGGCAACTACTAAATCTACATACCAAATTTTAACTTCCTAGCTCGATTTGGAAGGGAGATATGCATGAGATAAACTCAAAATATAATAACAACTCGCCGAAAAAACCACTTTTTCAAAGTGGTGAGGGTATGCAACGGGTTTGAAAAGTTGACACCCCCCCCCCCCCCATTAGCACATCTATGATCCGTACTAAGTTTTCATGATAAATTTCAATTTCCTAGCTCAATTTGGAGGGAAGATGGGGAAGCAGAAGCATGTTTTCAAGGTTAAAAGGAGGAAATTTCTGTAGCTCCCTCCCTCTCCTAATTGACCTAGAAAGCTGATTTTAGGATGTGTTATACGACTTCTGATTTTCTATCGATTGTCATAAGAAGAATAATTTTCGCAATTTTAGTCCCTCAACACCCCCTTCCCAAATTTGGGCATAACTGAATTTTAACCCAAGATCACTTATGATTTTTTTTAAAGTCGTTAATTGATTGATTTGAGCAAAAAAATCAACACCTCCTCCCCTCCATAATTTACCTCCAACATGACATTTTAAAATTCTATTCATATTTTTTAATAAGGATACTGGTTTGGTACAGTTCTGAAACCGTGCTCTTTAGATGTGTAGTTGATCCCCCTATCTCGTGCATATTTTTTCAAAATTTTAGCGCATAAGCGGCATGGTCAAAATGTGAAAAAACTTGAAATAGGGGTAAACCGAACAATACTGGAAAAATCTGAAAATGTCGGAATTTTTTTCGTATTCAGTATAATTGTAGTTAGTTAGAGTAGAAGATCATAGTCGAGAAATGAAACTCTCGTTGGAGCCCTTGCTGGACCTTAGCAGCACCCCCTCAACCCGTTTTTTGACTACTCATACATTTATGACATTGGTGTCGTTTTCGCATAAATCCAACCCTCTGAACTCGAATATGAAATCAGATTTTCAGTTGGACCTGTATAAGTTTCGTGTTTCGAAGATGAGATGGACCTCTCCCCAGAATGAGGTACTTATGAGAATCGCATTGAAAATATGATTTCATATTCATGTTCAGAGGGTTCGATTTATGCGAGAACGCCACTAATATCATGAATATACCCGTGAACCCTAGAAAGAGATGAGGAGGTGCTGCTGTGGTTCAACAAGGCACCCTTAATGAAGTTTTGCTTTTCAGCTATGATTTTATGAAAATTGCAAAAATTGATCAGGTACCGTTTTCAAAAAAAAAAAGGCCCCTTCTCGAAAACCAGTGGGGTAAGGGGGAGAAAAAACTTTGGTCGGTTACATATTTCGATAGTATGCAGTAGGGCGTTTCAATTTTGTTTTTTTCGAAAGTTGGACCTGAGCATGGAAAAAAATTTGCAAAATGACATCAAATGAATGTGATAAAAATTTGAGGTCTCTAATTTGACCCTTACCCCACCCCTTTTGATTTAAAATTTCAAAATTTACGTGGTAATCAAAAAAAAATTCTTTTAAAAATTTTTTTTGACGCCAACGTGTCACAGTAGACTACACGAGTCCAAAAAAAACCTTTCGCAATTTTTTTTTGCTTTTTCAGGGATACCAAAATTCTGTTTAAAAATAGAAAAAATCAATTATTTACTATTTTTTCAAGGTAGGTAATGAAGTAAAAATACGAAATTTCATCATTTTCACGACATAATAAATGGAAGTATTTTTTTTTTTTACTTTTTTATTTCAAAAAAATTCGAAATATTTAATTTTCTCATTTTTAAACATGGTTTTTTAAACCCCCAGAAAAGCAAAAAAATCGAAAAAAAAAAAAATAATTTTCATGTAAATTTTGAAATTTTAAATCAAAAGGGGATGGAATAAAAGTCGATTTGGAGACGCTAAATTTTTACCACGTCAATTTTACGTCATTTCACAACTTTTTTTCAGCACCCTTCTCTAACTTTCGAAAAAGGTTTAAAATTGAAACGCCCTAGATGCACCTACGTTAAAATATCTCAAAATTTCACCGTAGCAAATTTACAACTTATCCCCCCTCCCCTCCTCTCATAGCCTTAACCTATGTTTATGCCTCGAAACGATTTTCCAAAGTACATAGAGCATTCAAATGTATTTTTAAGCTCCAAAAATTGAATTTTACTTTTTTTACTCAACACTCGTAATACTGAAACCCTCTTACGTTCGCTTGCCCTACCCTATGCAGTCTCCACTCTCTCCTCTGGTTACTATTTATACCTATAGTCTTCTTCTCGTTGTGTACTTATATGATTCTATTCGTCGTCCATCGGTAAAAACCTAGAATTTGAATTTATAAAATGAATTGCCCATCAATTCTCGTATCCGGGCAACATATCATTTTCTAATCATTCCAAATACTTAATCGTGCATATTTTTTCAACGTAATGGAATTTTTATTCGTTACAAGAATACTTTTCTTCATTCGTTTAATATAACTGTATATATTTGTAAATTGTAACAAACTGAGAAAGATTATTCGAAATGATTAAAGCTTCGAAGGTTTTCATATACGGTACACATTTACAATACCTACGTAATATATTATAATATTTATTTGAAAATTGTTGCCATAGTGTACGCGCAACATGCATAGTGCAAACGTATAAAATAAGAAGTTAAAGGGTACAACCTGTGCTAGAAGATGGTCGTAAATATGGATAAAAAATAATAAATAAATGCCTTGGTCCGATTCCAATTTAACGTCTGGTGAAGTGAACGTACGTATACTCGTATTTATAAGCAATAAGCATCACTACGAACCCTACAGACTGCTTTTAAATTTCAATAAAACATATGTACAAAATACACAGTAGGTGTAATTTTTCTCGACGGCTTTTATATAGGTACGAACAAAATGAAAACTTTCGGGTACCTAATACCTGGTACCTACGTACCTACGTACGTTAAAATATTCCAAAGGGAGAACGTTTAACAATACCACCTTAAAGAATAAAGATTACTCGCTCAATTTGCTTAACCTGACTAAACTCATGTCGGCTGTACGAGTATATACGAATTTACACTCCTCGTATGGTTTAAAGGTACTTGATAAATAGGGAAGGAGGGGTAGGATGTATTTCATGAAAAGAAATTCCAACATCAATTCGTCGGTTAAATAATTTAATCTCGCGCGTAATATAGGTTCAAACGAGAATTTCGCTTTAAAGCCCGAATATTTATCAAAACTAGATATAGAACAGACTAAATTACTGCCAAGTTTCACTTGGCTTTTCTCTTAAGTACTTATATAGGAGGTAGCCTAGCTGGATGGTAGGGTTACGTATGTATATCAGGTTATACGTTATACCTACTCGTAGGTATCCGAAAGCACATGCGATATATTATGTTCTACAAGTAACAATATCGCAACCGCATGTCGACGATTTTAAAACCTTTGACACGATGAGCTCGTCGTCGTTGGTAGGTCTGGGTATATAATACTCTCGTTCGTTGGTGTATATATACCTACCTATATATGTATATATATAATATGTGTGTGTGTGTGAAAAGTTGACGAAACGTTCAATCCTAATACCGGCGAGATTTAATTCCACCAATGCTGGGACAGTTGTGTCTGTGCGATGGGAATGGCGGAGGGTAGATTGCATCAGACAGAGACACTTTTCTGTATACACCATCAGCTTTTGTCGCCTACGAATCGATTATATAAATGTTGAAAATTGCATTAAAATTATTCGTCGTTGGTGCGGTTTGTATATGTAGGGGCAGGTGAAGCTGAAGGTGTATAGCTATAAAGCTACATAAGTTTTATGTACGTATGTCTATGTAGATAGGTATAGTTACATTTATACGCTCGGATTACCGTCGATCAACGTGATTTTTGTACGCGTAGACACATTTGTGAAAACCACATCTGTCACCATTTGTGCAAACGACGAGTAAATTGGTAGGTACGTACCACTCTATGTACTTACTATACGTATATTTTTTCCCTTTTCGACGACGACGACGACGTCGTTTAACCTTTTTTCGCGACGAACGACATTTTCTAATCGTACCAACCGAATCGTTTAGGTGGGAATTTCAACGCGCTGTAGCGACCACCTTGACTCAGAGTACAGCGACGTGTTCACGCAACGCTAACTTTATAGATAGTGTAGTCGAATTACTGCATCCGTTCGCTCAGAATGTACGTAAAAGGCAATTTGACGATTAATTCTTAATCTAGAACATATTTAGGAAAAAATAAGCCTGGGTGCTAGTTTTTCTATCTCCTCCGCTTCTATCAGTAGTACAAAGAAAACTTCCAAATAAAAGTTTTTTCTTGAAGGATTCTCTATATTTTTGATTATTACGAAAATTTCATTTCGAGCATTCCTGGGGTCCCAAATTTCAAAAATCAACTTACAGAAATAATCGAAATTAATTTATTCTCTTTTATTATGAAAAATATCAAAGATAACTCAAAATTTGTAACGATAAAAAATATTCAGATTTCAATTTTATACCTGTAAAGTTCATCTTCATATCCCCCTCACCCCCTCCCCCCTCAAAGGCACTCCTCTCACCTAACCCCAAAAATTGATTTTGTTTTTAGACGAAACGTCTGTAAATGGAATGAGCATGTCAGAAAACTCAAAATCCAAGTTTTTATGTGTCGATGTTAATTTGGGCGCCTCTAAGTGGGGTTTCAAAAATTTGGGTACGGAGGGGAAACGCTCCTATTTTCGATACTGTATCTCATATTCGATAGGCCGAATAGTTTTTTTTTCTGTCATAAAGGTAGATAGTCCAGTTAAATTGACATTAAATAACGGAAAAATTTATGGTCAAAATTTTTTTCGCTGGATTATAGTACATCACCATCTAAACAACATATAGCAACTTGAATTTGCGATTTTATAGTCACGTTATTTAATACACCCCCTAGAATCAGTTCAATCGCGCTCTTTTTCTATTTTTTAAAAGCCAGTTTTTGTTATGTAGCGTCAGAAACCAGGAACTTCTTATATTTTTTCGGTTCCCGATTTTCAACCCATAGTGCAGTCAAATTACACAAAAAGTGACGAAAAAAGGGATAAATTTACGGCCAATTTTTTTTTTCACGAGATTATGGTACACCAGCCACTAAACAACGTATCTAAAATCAACCCAAATCGGACTGGTGATTCGTCCCCAATATTCCCTGTTTTACCTCAAAAACAGGTTTTTTACCAACAACTTTGCCTAACTTTGTTCCTAAACGCGATAGATAGAAAAAGTCGGATAAAAAAATGTAGCTGGTTAAATTTCCAATAAAAAAGTTTCTTACATATTCTTTCCGAAAATCAATTTAAACACATTAAAATCAGTTAGAAATGGACGCGTTATGTGTTAATGTGATTCTGCATACTTAACTAATTACATAGACCAAATGCCATGTTACCTTAGGCTAAAGTAATTACTGTTTGAATAAAGGTACAATATGCATGTAATATTTTAAAATTACTAAAAACATTTCCGTCATGGTTTTTCAAAAAGTCTGGAAAATACACAAAATTTGATATTTAAAAAAAATCTTTAAGAAAAGAGGTGATGGTGAAAACTTGCTACCAACGATTACATTAAGTTTAAATAAGTGTAATAATTTTATTAAAAAAAAAAATTTCCAAACAATTTTTTTTTCGATTTTTTAAACTTTAAGTGAGTTTTTTAATTTGAAAAAAGGGTATAGCCGAGTCAGGGGTGATTTTGGCCCCTGCTCCAATTTTCGATCTAATGCCTCCAGATAATGTACCTTGATGTAAAAATATTCTAGAAAAAAATTTTCACCCTCTACCCCTCTCCCCTTTGAACTTACGGTCATTTTATTGCATTATTTTCAATAACTTTTAATTTCAACGGAAGCGAATGAAAGGGTATAGCCGGTCAAGTATGGGATTTTGGCCTTGAAAAGCGATTTTGCCCAAAAATTTTGAAAAAATTTTTTTTGGGTTCTCCTAACCTTCTAGAAGCTATCTAAAAAAA
>FIZR01031470.1:0-18027 GCA_900060175.1 Ferrisia virgata | reverse complement strand
GGGTCTGTCAGAGCCGGTGTTGGTGTATGCTGGCATTCGGCTGGCGAAAGCTATCTTTAGTGTCCCACGGGCCTCTGCGCGACTCGTTCGCAAGCATTGCTCTACATACGGGATGCGGTTGACGGATAGTGAGTAAGCGTTTGGTACGTGGCCCTGCCTCGCCTAGTCGAGGTTGTTAGACACTTGCGGAGGTCAGGGATCGAAGTGAGTGTGGATAGGTCGGCCTATCAAAGTAGATGTAGAACACCATATCTTGCTGCGAGGATCTTGGCTCGCACGTTTTTCCCGTAACAAGTCGCTAAAGCCTGTTAAGTAGTTTTTTGTATTTCTTTTTTTTGTCTGCGACAAATTTGTTACCTGTGGAAAGTGTTTTAAGCCTATGAGGTGCTGCTGGGTGGCTGACCCGACAAAGGTAAAGCTTTCCAGGCAGCTGAGTGTTGGTGTGAAGAGTGTGTGTTGATCGGGATTCCTTTGGTGGTATTTGGTTGTTATTGGAATGTATGTTGTTTATCTCTGCTACATAAGATAAGGGGATTTTTTGATAGAAAATTTCGTTGAAATAAAATTATGTTAATTGTAATGACTTAAAAAATGTTAAGTAGATGAGTTTGGTTGAAACATTGAAAATTTGATATTTGGGGTTAAATTATGATCAAAAAATTTTTTTGCTCTATCGAGTTTGATACGTTTTTGTCTCTCTAATAAGTTTTCACGAACTAAGTACCCAATTGAGGTGATTTTTCCAATTCCCAGCATCAAAATTGTAATGTACACTTCTTCCTTCCCTGTTTAATAAATGGACTAACATGTATTTAGTAAATAAATCTTATTTTGTATACAAATGAAAATATTTGAATATACCTGTAATAGATTATGATATAAATTTTACAAACAAATTAATATTCACTTCATGTACCTATTGTTATGTTTATTGAAATAAAAAAATCATTAGTATTTTTTGTACGTCTTCCCCTCCCAATTTTGTAAAAAAAAAAGTAAGTCTGAATATTCGTTTATAATATTCCACATTATTTTAGTTTATAATCATGCTTGTGTTGTATTTTCATTTTGTATGCTACTTCATTTGTTATTATGTAATTATTTATCAGTAAGTTTTGTTTTCACTATCCAGATTGTTCTTTTTTTTTTAGAATTTATTGTTAATTTTTCTAATTGTCATTTTTTGAATATATAAGTACATTATATAGGTATTTTTTTGTGTACTCTTATGTAAAATTCGCCTAGTTTAGGCTAAAGCGTAAACGGCAGTTTTATTTTTAATGTTGCATAAGTGACAATAAAGTTGCCTATTGAAATGATAAGAAGGCACAATATTTTCACAGTTATACTGTAAATAATGATGATTTTATGTGAAGTGCTGTAAAACATCCACTACCTTTGGCAATATTCGCATGAATAAAAAAAAACTTTCAAAAAGGACTATTTATTTGGTTGAATTGACACCGAATGAAAATTGCGCTAGTTTGAAAGGTAGTGGGCCAATGAATGTCTACCTGTAACCTAAGGCAATCACGTTTTGGTAGTTACGCAACAATAAGCATGTCTATATGTAACCTATGGCTTTACCATTCCAATTGTTGTAGTACAGGTTGCCTAACGTTAGTTTTCGCAGGCATTTTCCCTTCCTAATGAACATGTCTGCAGGCAACCTAAGGCTTTGCTGTTTTGACAGTTGTAATATGGGTTGCCTAACCTTGGATTTTGCAGGTGTTTTTGTTGTCGTTCACAATGAACATGTCTGCAGGCAACCTAAGGCTTTGCTTTTTTGACAGTTGTAATATGAGTTGCCTAACTTCGATTTTGCAGGTGTTTTTTGTTCCTATTTAAAGTATATCTACAATTTTGGAAGTTATTGGCCAATAAGTATACATCTACACGCAACCTGTGCTTTAATTATTCCGACGGTTATCGGATAATTTGCCTAACGTAGGTTTTTGCTGGAATTTTTGGAAGTTATTGGCCAATAGTATACATCTACACGCAACCTGTGCTTCAATTATTCCGACGGTTATCGGATAATTTGCCTAACGTAGGTTTTTGCTGGAATTTTTATTTCTATGCATGAAATGTTCACATTTTAGTATTTTTTCACGAGTTACATTGCGGGCTGTCAGAATTGAAGAGACAGAATACAATACAAAATTTCGTTTATTACGGATTTACACGTGATTAAAATTGTCCTCCATATCTGGACCTAAGTGGTGTTTCATGTTTATTGGAAGGAAGGCGGGCAACCGATTCTACTCCCGTCGATGTTTTTCGTGCATCACTCAGTACAACACCGAATCTACTGAAAAATGAAGAGGAGAAAATTTCAATGAATATGCAAGAAAAAAATTTAGACAGATAAAGAAGTTTATTAATCAAAATAATGTAATAAACGGCGTCAGAGTTATTTCTGCATTTGACAAATGGTAACCTAAAATATTGAGAAGCATAGTTGGCGAATACGGCACATATTATTGGTACATAATATGATGAACCTGTACTTCTACTAAGGTATCTATCTGCAAACATCACGAGAAGCCATACCTATCTGTAACACATTCAATTCAATTATTTACAACTTTAAACGACTAAATCAAGCAGGGGCTATGGAAAGAGCTGGAGGAGCATTAAATTTACAGAAAATAGAATACGCCAAATAGGGTAAACAAGCTAATAAACTTTTCATAATATAACCAACCCACATTTTTTACATTAAAAAATTTTGATTTCCAGGAGGAAGGAGAGGTCTGACGTTACTTGGACACCCGGTATGTTCACAATATAATTTTAGAAATGTTAAGAACCTGTTTTAAAACATTTATATTACGATAAACCATTTTTGATACATTTTCAGACAACAGTAATACAATTAAGTGTATAAGATCGAGAGGTGGTCAATAATTCGTTTTTTTTTTTTTCAAAAAAACCGGGCAAAAATGATAAATCGAACACTAATGACTTACTCGTCATTTATCAGTATAGTTTTTTTACAATATCAACATATTCATCTTCCCGTCACGTGGATCAAGTTTAGTGGTAACAAACGATCGGCTACATTCGTTCAGTAATGAGCTGTTCAGCTTCAATCATCTCATCTTCACATCGATCAAGTCACAGGGTAATACAAAAATGATAATCTACCCTATATAAATAAATCACAATTATCATAAACATTGCACATATTCTTCACATAATTAAGTCTTACTTTGATTGATACAGATCGTTGGCAGTTTCAATTTTAAACATATTACTTCAGTTACATTCTTCAATAATGTTGCTTCAATCAATACCTGCACTAGATATTCGAGCTTTTACTCCTTCACATGAATAAAGCTGTGAAAGTCCATCTGTAAAAAACTAAATTAGAAAAAACGGTCAAGTGAGCAATATTATCTCTACATAATAAAATTAGTATTTTGGAATATTGTAACAATGATAGTTAAGCTTTCTTCAACAAGGGACTTTCTTCAACAAGGGACGAGTTTGGTTGCCTGGCTCATTTACCTAATAGTGATGTTAAAGTACTATTTGAAATGTTCCTCAAAATTTGGTATTCAAAAAGAAGTGTCTGAATCTGTACAATCGGCACCATTCGTTTTGGATTGTAATTACTTATACCTGAAATAAAAAATTCACATATTACAAACATTGGAAATACTTTTAAAAAGGACACTGGTATTACTTAAACTAAATCATAATTTATTTTTCGAAACAAATATGCCAGATCTATGTTGAAAGTTTCAATTCACGTCTGGACATAACTTTTCCTTCTGAACTTCACACATGGATCAAACATGACATTTTTATTTTAATTATACATAATAAACTGAATTTTACTTACGTTGTTTCACAAATTACAGGAAACCCAAAATTAATCCAAAATCTATCAATTCAATCACATATATAATATAGCAAACTGAAATATTGTCGAACTGAATTTCATTTCGAGTTTTGATTTATCCACCTAAAAACATGACCAGTTCAACGTAACGGAATCAGATCTAAAGAGAATAGAAAATGGGAAAAATAACAATTCGTGATGGATCAAATTTGATTTATCCACCTAAAAACATAACACAACAATATTACTTTGAAAAATCAACCACGTAAACTAAGTCTTACTGCCTTTAAAACGTTAAACGTTAAAAACGATTGTATTTGGGCAGACCAGTTCAACGTAACGGAATCAGATCTAAAGAGAATAGAAAATAGTAATCACTTGAGAACTAGAAAAAACATTAGATTAAAATTATACCATTACTCACATCGAATATCGTTGGTAACTACACCAAATGAATTTCATATAACAAATACTCTTAGAAGCCATGAAACATACCTAGTTAAAATCCTTCCGGTCCAACAGCACGAACCATTTCTAAATCAACTCCATAGAAACCTGGAAAAAATACACACAATATATTGATTAGAATTGATCCTGAACTTTTGAAATATATTGGTAATTCACTTTCAAATTCAGCCAAATCGATAATACACTTGATTTGCAAAACTTTTGTCTCGCATCAGTGACAGCGCAATTTTACTGTAATAGAAAATTTTTCACCAACATGGTAAATATCACTCGTTTATTTCAAAAATTATGAAAATTTGAAAACTACTTTAAGAAGCGTGGTCAATCCAACAACGCGTAGCAGCTCCAGTTTTTGAAATTCTATTCTGAATTACACTGAGCCAGTTTAACAGCACTGCATTTTTCATCGATGACAATATTTGGTTCTAATCATTCACAAACACGAGTAGTCGAGTACTTAATGACGACTAAAAAAAAAATCATCGATTATATCACAATTCAATAACAAAAAAACACGCTTTAAATATTAAATTTCAAAAACACTTACTCGTAAAACCTTGAATTTAAAGAAGATTCCTGTTTGGAAACTTTTTCGAATTCGCGATGGGTAAAGCTTTTGATGATCGATCAACTTCCTAAATAAATCTGAAAGCAATAATCCACTTCGTCTCATATCAACGAAGGTACATATCTGTCTGAAACTTAATGGATCACTTATGATATTATACTAATAAAAACAGTACTTACTCGTAAAGCTATGAATTTCTATACGAAGTCTTCAGACACGTTTAGAAACTGCTTTCACAACTGCATACAGAAGATAACTGTGGAATATGTGTGACCGCCAGATTTCATAACATTGGAACATGAATCATCCTGTAATCAGAATCTTAAAATCAGTAAGATAAATTGAAGGAGGATTAACATTCCATATGCAACATGAAAACGTTATACACAAGTAAACCTATGTACTTACCATTTTCACAGAATTAAAATCGACAAATCGAGTACGTTGACAGTGATACGAAATTCTCAGAACTTTCTAATGAGAATGAATCTGTAAAATAACATCTAAATTAATAATACTCATACATACAATAAAAAAAAGAACAGACACATGAGAAATAATTCAACTACAACTAGAAGCACACACACAAGTCTAAAAAAACACCCGGATTTATAAAATAATTCGAAATTCAAATAAAAAATCTCAATAAAGGTGCAAAACAATACGCAAGTGGGACTGGAAACATTTTACAAAAGATTGCGTAATCAATAACAAGTCGAAAATGAAACACGGAGAATTGGAAATAAATAAATTAGCACATATTACAGCAAATTCAAGACTTACCCGTAACAAGTTACTCGTCTGTCTCTTCATTCAATACCCAGTCTAACACTGATGATGAAATTTCATCCAGCCACCGCTGAAATTCTTTCGATGCACGTCAGAAATCAGAAATGGAATATAAAATTCATCAAAAAATGCTGCACATCTTTCAGTAGAAGACTGATGTACCTTACGCAATGCACACTTCAAAAATGATACTCATCAACTGAAAACACAGTATGACACTATGAATTCATCAATAACACAATATAGAAAAGTATTTAAAATTTTGCCTACCTTTGTGTTCACTTTCAAGTTTTATAACCCATGGGATAAGCCATATGAGAACACCTGCTGTGAATATAGGCGGCTTTTATTCATCCATTGTATTCTTTGTATTGAATAGGCCATATAAGGAACACCTGCGTGGATGTAGGAGCGGCTTTTAATCATCCATTGTATTCTTTGTACTGAAGGGATGGAAGATCCATTGAGATAAATATGCAGTACAGTGAATTGTTCTTTTGTATTCAGTAAAATTTTGATTTACAACCATGGTGACAGGAGAGCAGGAACATTACATGTTTTCTTCAACACTTTACACAATATTTTGTTAATTTTATACTATTGTTATAAAATCAATTAAAAAACTATGGTTAAAATCGTAATTTATACTCATTTACTACAAGTTGACAATTTTTACAAAAATTTTTTGTAACAGAGCTATCTTGTTTTGGAGAAAAAATAAAAAGTTTTTCCTGGTATATTACAGATAATTACCATTGTTTACAATAGCAATCAGAACGTACACTATATATATTTTCACCAGGTAGCGCTAGCAATAATAGTTTACTATCCAGCTCATTTTGTGTACAAACTTTCTCACTGATTGTGATTACGATTACAACTATAATTACATGAATGAGGAATTGAGATGTAGAAATTTAAATTTCATCTAAATCGCAAAATTTTAGTTTTGAAACAATATTGTGCAACATACTACATTTAAAGCTTCGAAAAGTAGTGTCAAATACGTTTTCAAAATGTTTAAAAAACCTTTCAAGGTGAAATCAAACACCCAGATGAAAGGATCTGACAAGTAATATTATACTACCATATTTTTCATATTTTAGTTCATTTCACCTTTACGATTACACTTTTTTTTTTTTTTTTTTTAACAGGAAAAAGTTGAAGTTAGAATTGATAAAAAATTTTCCTATTCTATCGGCGGAAGGCCTTAAAGACATATTACCTGCGAAAGATGACCTCAGCTTGGTAAAAATTTCAGCCCCTAATGGAGAATCGGCTTATTTTTACTGCATCGAGAAGCTTCCTATACTGTTTTCACGGGGCACTAAACTCTATCCTACGTTGTATCTGCTGTGGAGATATCCGAATATTTTACCTTTTTTCACCACCGCTCCCGAAGTACTACCGGTCTTACAAGGTGGAGCTGATTTTATGGCAGCTGGTGTAATACCTCAAAAACCAAATGATCGATTTGGTAAACTGAACAAGAGTGATTCCGTATACGTAAACCTTACGGAGAATAAAGCAGCTGTAGCTGTGGGTGAATGCGCCTTATCCAGTCACGATATGTATATGTCTGCTGGTCGTGGAAAATGTGTCATCATCTTACATGTTCTGGACGACGAATTGTGTAAATTCGGTACAATTGTTTCTTTACCGAAACTTGGACCTATCCTTAGTAAAAGCTCAGAGCTCGAAGATAAAATTAATATTCCTAACGATGAAAATAAACCTCCTTCGTACGCGAATACGTTGAAAGCTAAAGAACCTAAAGTTGAATGCGAAAATAGTAAAATTGAATCGTCCGACAACAGTGATAAATCGGAATTTGAAGAAGTAGAAGATAAAAATTTAGATTCACCCGATGATATTCTAATGTATTGCTTCTTAAAAGCGTTAAATACTTCCATGAAAAATATCAAGTTACCCCTACTAATTAGTAATTTTTATAAATTACACATGATTCCGGCGTGTCCGGAATGTAAAACTCTTGATATCAAGAAAACTACATTTAAAAAAATGTCCAAATTTATACAACAAATGAGTGTCGATAATTTGATCAAAATCGAAGAACCTAGTCCCGGTGTACAAAGTATTACTCAGATTAATTACTCCCATCATTTGATATCCGGTTTTGTCGATTATCATTCTAAAGATTCGGCTAATAACGAATCTACCAAAACTTCCGAACCTCAAGTTTGTGAAACTTATACAGTTACTGCTGCTGTGCTTCCGATGTTTTCCGAATTTTTAATCAAGTAAATATACCAAATTGTATAATATTATCTACGATGCATTTTGAGTAGTAGATTTAAATTACGGATTTTCTTTCTTTTATCTGTTTCATAGAAAAGGAGAGTCCATGACTGTATCACAAGCTCGTAGATACACCGCTGAGTATATACGTAAACATCAGTTACCTCTTCCAGATGATAATTCGTAAGTAACTACATATATACATAATTATTAAAAAGGATCCACTGCGAGATAATAAGAATATCATAAATTTGCAGCACCGTACGATTAGATCCTATACTGAAGAATTTGATATCGCAAGGAAATGCTTCAGAAGTTCCAGATACTGCTAAATGGGAAGAGATAATGAACAGAGTATTGTACAAAATGAGTAGATCGTTTAAAATTACAACGGATGGCAATTCCGGATTCAGTCAAAAAGGAAAATTACCCATGATCGATATCAGAATCGCGAACAAAGCTGGTAGCAAAAAAGTACGTACTTGATTGTTGGGGATATGAAATTGTTCAAAGAATTTTAATTCAAATGTTTTTCTCATTTGCAGGTAACTTTAATTAATAATTTAGAACCTTACGGAATAAATATCGAAGAATTTTCGCGAGAATGTCAAAGAGGTGTTGCCGCTAGTGCCACTATCAATCAAGTTAATGGTTTGAAAACCCTGCAGTTACAAATTCAAGGCAATCAGATCAATTTTATTGAGAAAATACTGACAGGTTGAACATTCGTTCGTTTTGGTTCATTTTCAATATTGCCTTTTTTCCATTTTGATAGCGTTGTGTTCTTTTTGTTCGGTTCTTTTAGGAAAGTACAATATTCCGAGGAAGTATATTAATGGATTGCAATTTGCTCCGAAAAAGAAGTAAACGAATCAAGATCAGTTTATCTCAGAATATAAACGAATTCGCAACGTATCATTGCATTTATATAAATCATTGCGTGTTATTTATTTGATGTGTCCGTTTTTAATACAATTTTAATGAGAATAAAAATCAATGACATTTTGTCAATGAAAATTCGTAATTTATTCAGTGTTCTGTTCTTCTGGAAAATTCATTGTATCAGAATGCGATTTCTAGGTATTCTATTGTGATTAGATATCGAACTGTTGTTTAGTAAATTTGATTGTCGGTTTTTCATTGTTCAAGAACTAATAACAAATTTAATCAGCGATGTGGAACTTTTTGCTAGTCCCTTGCAAAGTACTTGTTTCAGCGGTGTATTAAAATTTTAGTAGGTTCCTGGCACGAGTTACAGTTTCTTAACATGCTACAGACGTCATAAATTTGAGGAAAGGTATCAACGTAGATGCGTAGTACGGGCAAGCATTAGTTGAACCCCCCTTTCAACCATAGCTAGCGTTGTACAGACATGAAATTTAATAAATGAGCAGTTTCAGAATTTTTATTTATGTACCAATATAATTAGCGAATCTTGTAGATAAACATTTTTTCTACGAATTTTGTTATTTACACATTTTGCCTGTTTCCATTATTGAAGGGACAACATTTTTTTGAATTTTATGAGTCCATTCAAACAATCAAGATAGGCACATTTTGTATGCAACTAAAAATGCTGCAAAAATTGCCTACTACGAAGCCTATCATTCAAGCCCACGATTTAAGCAAACTTTTCATTCTCAAAATTTTACATAGGGGTATTGGAGCCACGCAAACTTTTGAAAACTAAAAATTTATCCAAATCGCAGTTTTGCATAGTGTGCCTTACAATAGGCAACTTTTGCAGCATTTTTATTTATGAGCGAAATTCGCCTATTTTAATTATTTGAAGGGGCGCACAAAATTTAAACTAATGCTGTCCCTACAGAAATGGAGATAGGCAAAATGAGTACCTGACAAAATGTTGACAGTTTAGTATTAATATTTTCCGATTCAATATAGCATAATTTCAGCATGATAGATTCTCAATTTTGGAATGATTATCCAAATTTAGTATTTAAAAAAATTCAGATCTGTTTCTAGTGCTCCTATAGCTAGAAAAGTACTAATACTGAAAATTAAAAAAAAAATAAGTGACTTCTGGGATTCTATTTTTTAGCTTAAATCTGTTTTGGGGTCCTAGAACATTATTGCGACCATTTTTGGTCATGTTGAATGTTTAAGATTTGTTATTATTTTAACATTAAAACTATCTAATTTGTTTGATACTGACCAAAATTCCTCGCATTCGGTAGTATGTAGGCTGATTCGACCAAATTTTTGAGGGAAAACATTGACTATTATTTCATTAGATATCAATCGTGATTATTTACTTTTTATCAAATGTGAGATCTTACCGTACTGAAAACATCCAATGAACAATCACAAAAAAGTAACACTTCATCAAACTACTGCACACAGTAACAGATACTAACCTAGGAAAACCAGATGGGTCGGGGATCAAAGGTTATATACTATTGGCTACGTACTTTATCTACGAGTATCATATTACGATAGTTCAAATGAAGTATGCCTTTATAACAATTATTCAACTACATGCTGCAATATACTTTCTGTTGGTATTTTTTTTTTGCATTTTGGAATCAGTCATGTAAGCTGTCTGTCTTCACTATTTTAATGTTAAATGGTATTTGCTTTTAATTCGTTCAAAATGTTATCGCAAAAGTCATAAAGAATGGGTAAATAATAGTCTAAATTGAACAAAATGCGCGTATAAAATGTATTGTTAGCAAGAAAATGTGAAAAATACGGAATTTATGAAAAAGGAATAATTTTTTTGAAGTACTAAAACGACCAATTTATTGTGGGGTAAAATAGAAGGAGAAGCGATAAACTGATTTTTTATACCACCAGCCAAAACAACGTCCCAGGCTGATTTGAAATTTTCTTTAAGGTCATTATAGTGGTCGAAAAGAATGCAAGACACTCCCCTCGAGTACCTCTATGTGCTAGATTTGAAAAAAAAATCGATTGAAAACTCGCCATTTTGAGGCCCAACCCTCGAGGGAATGTGGTAAAAATTCGGTTTTGCGCTCTAAAATCATCTTCATAGGCAAGTCGAATGGCATAAAAAAATTTTCTAGAGTTCCACCAAGAGTTAAATGTCTCCCTTAGCACTGCTAGAGACTTTTTTATGCCACCCTCCCATCGTACTGTTCCCACCCTTCGGAAAAATTATTTACAATATTAATTTAGCATAATGGGCAAAGAAATACATTATTGTTTTCAATATTTACTATAAGCATATGGCACTTCATTACATAAAAAACCACAAGAAACAAGTGCACTCCAAACCTAAACACGACAAAGCAATGAAAAAATAAATAAGTACATAGTTTTCATTATTCCTTAAGCTAGCAATTTAGACATCGACTAATTTCCTTAATAAATAAGTATAAATGCTTCCCATAGAAACTATCAAATATTCAATTTCACAGTATCGGTTCGTATCGTTTATTTTCCGTATCCTAAAGCGAAACCAGGTTTTTCTTGGATATTAACTCCTTCTAATGTGTCACCCTTGAATTTCTCTCTATTCAAGAGTAATTCATTGGCAAGGTGTTTTTCCAATGGAGCTACTAGAGAGTTTTCAATCCATAGAACGTCGTTATTTGAGAATATTGCAGACTTTTTATACTCTTGGCATCCGAGATCCCAACTTTTAATACCATATAGCTCAAATACTCCGTCATTTCTTCCGCATACGAGAGGTTCACCCGATTTTACCTGAAAATATTTTAAAAACATACAAAGTAATGGTTCAGTTTTTTGTGCAGAAATATGAAGTCATACGAGAATAGACCATATACGAGTATACTAACTTGACATAATTCTGATTCACTGGGAGTAGAAGCGCAAGTGAAGGTATCTTGAAGTATAAAGTATTTGCCCAAATATGTATTCCTTAATTTAATTTCACAGTCTTTATACGGGAATGTATAGACTTTCAGTTTTTGAACTGTGCCTGTAATTTCATTCGAATACGAGTATGTATTCCAGGAGTTCATATCAGTTATCTTCTCAGCATATATCTATAGGCCTAATTTCAAGAATTCTAGTATTCTACTCACCTGGTTTGAAAATATCCGATTGGGTAGAAATGAAACATTCCTTGTTATAACTTTCCACTTGAGATTGTGGTGGAGGCAGACAGATCTTTTGAGTATATTTGTCAAATTTAATTGGCTGTTTTAGAATAACCAATGCCAAATCTTTACTTAATGTTGTAGAATCATATTGAGGATGTCTCACAACGGCAGCTACTTTGTGTACATTGTTATATGGTCCTACTTGAACAAAAAGTGATTCGGAATCGCTTCTGAAAATATAAGACCAAGCTGTTAACTGCAAAAACTATGAATACAAAGTACCTAAACGAGAATGTATTGATATCAATCATGAAAAACCTACTTCTCTATGCAATGAGCAGAAGAGAGAATAGCATTTTCAGACACGATCACACCACCGCAGTTCAATTCTTTGTTTTTTACAGAAGAAATAACAGCGTGCCAGGGGGCTTCTCCATACTCGGTACCATCCTGGAATTAGCCAAAAATCACTAGGCTTACTTGAAAGTGCATTGTTTTTTCAAAGGTTTAGTTACTAGTTGATCATTGATACCAGTACCTTAGCTGGAACTCCGCATTGAGAATAGTCTTGTTCTACAACAATTGGTGTGATGGTGGATTTTTCGAAAACTCTGTCAGAGGCGAATACCAATGGTGGTTGCAAGGGCTGTCTTGTCAAAGTAATACTTGGAGCTGGATAATATGACGTTCCAACAGGTTGAGGCGGTTGCGGAGGAATGTATGAAGCAACTGGTTGAGGTTGTTGGGGAGGCACATATGAAGCAACTGGTTGAGGTTGTTGAGGAGGTACATAGGAAGCAACTGGTTGGGGAGGCGATGGTGGTATGTATGTGGCAACAGGTTGTGGCTTATAACTAGTTTGAGCTGGTGGTACATAGCTTGGGACTGGTTGGGGTGGTTGTGTTGGTGGTACATAGGATGGAACTGGTTGAGGAGGATTATATGTGGGCGGAGTTGGAGGTAAATAAGATTGAGTTGGGACGGAGGGTTGTGCTGGTGGATAGTACACTTGAGACAATGACGGGGGAATGTATGTATTGGGTACTTCATATTGGTTTGTGCCAGAAGCACTGCTACCAGAATACACAGGTATTGGTTTTGGGGCTTCAGTCGATGGAGAATAGTTTGAAATAGAAACTACTCGTTGAGTGGTCGGAAAAGCGTCAGGTTTCGTTTGGTATCCGCCGATTGGTTTTTTAATAGTGTACTGAGTTTGAGGAGCTTCCGTGTGTTCGTGTGAATGATCGTGGCCATGATCGTGACCGTGATCATCACCATGATCGTGGCTGTCATGATCGGGCCAAGGATCTTTGTAATTCGGATCACGACAACATTTACCAATGATTCCGGTCGAAAGATCAATACATTCCTGTGAATGAAAAATATCTTCAGATAGGTTCATACCAACTTGGGTGAAAAATCACTCTCGTAGATAATTTAGGTTATTGTTTTGCTTACTGATAATGGAACTCTGCTTTCCAATAATTCTTTAGTTAATTGAACGGGGAAATTGGACATTACACCTTCGACGGTACAATAATTTTCTGGTACACATTTTAAGGCGGCAGCACATCCTGGATAAGGAGTTGTATTTTGAGGTCCTGTATAAGGAGCCGCGCTTGGAGCTGGTGTAGGAGCTAGAAAAAATGTGCTCTGATATTTTTCAATGAATACATATATATATACTATAATAGGCCTATCAAGCAATGAATTTTAAGCTCCTTTGAAGATCAAAGCTGGACGATTATTTATCACATCAAATGTGTAAAATTTTTCTGATAAAATATTACCAATGGAAGGTGCGTATTCTGGTTTATTGTATCCAGACGGTACTACAGAAACGGCGGGAGATGATGGTTGAGCATAAGTTGGCACAGATACAACAGCAGGAGGTGATGGTTGAGCATAAGCTGGTACAGATGCTACGGCAGGAGATGGTTGAAGGTACGATGGGACTACTGAAACTGTTTGCGATTGGGCGTAACAATCATTTCCTCCACATTGTGGAGAAGAAATTTTACAGCAGACTTCATTGCTTGCAACGCAGAATTTCTAATGGAGAAAAATTATAAAAAGAATCATTAGTCTGTCATTCTATGGTGTAAGCACCTCCTCAAACCAAACTAATTCAAAAGGAGTAATAAGTATTAAAACCACCGTTAAAATTTGAATGTTTATTGGTACTCATTTGGAAAAATCGAAGATTTGGCATTTTGTAGATTTTAAAGAATGTTGAGAAAGATGCGTTAAAATACAAATTTTTGAGCTTACTGTTTACATTTATTTAAACCTTTGCCCTCGCTCTGTTCATGCTATATTTTTTATCAATATTTCAAAAAAAAAGTTTCATTAAATCTCTACTTTCTTATTAGGCAGGTTTGGTCACTGAACTTGAAAAACTTGCAAAAACTGAAAATCTTTCATTTTCTTCATAAAAACTCGAAATATACTTTTGTACACAGTCCTGGTTACTCCAGTTTTTTCAAATATAGGTGAAAAAATTGAAGATCTAATCGGAGCTCGTTTATTCAGAAAAATAAGTCTGATCGCCTCGTCTCTCCCCTCCAAGTTTTTTGCCACGACCCTGTGTGGAGCAAATGTATGCAGCACACTAGATGAAAGGTATGAACCATTTTTAATTTCATTTTTCCCTCAAAATTAAAAAATTATTTGCTCAGATCGATACAGTGCAAAATCGACCTTATTTGAGGAATAGGCTTCGTCAAAATTCAGTTCTGTCTAAATTTGGGAAAGGAAGTGTTGAAGACAGGGTTGTTTACTGATATCGATATTGGTATTGTTATCGGTAATGGCACATATTTGGATAAAAGATATCCAAAAATTATTTTAAAAAATGAAGATTCTAAATGACGTATAGCGTTATAGTACTATTAAATTACTGGGGAGATAAAACGTATTTTATAGCCCCATCGCTGATCTTTTGGAGGTACAATCAAGCGTTTATCTCCCTCGTTGAAGAAAAATATCGTATTCATTACAGGAATAAAATGATTTTCGACGAGTTCTAAGTTATTTTTCTCTCTTTGCTCGTGAAATAAATCTCAAAACTCGTCGAAAATCACTATATATATTAATATATCCCTTGGCGAATAATGTACTGTTATTCTGTGGTATAATCCTTAGTAAAATGTTCAAGAATCACTACATTTTTAGTTTTTACCAGTAATATTGGAATTGGTATGTTTTTTGGTATTTTGTCAGGAGGGGAGATCCGAGAGATTTCCCCCTAAAACAGTTGCTCTTTCTCTATCTCCCATCCAAATTGAGAAAGGAAGTTGAAATTTGGTATGTGAACTTGGTAGGGATCATGGATATGTTTTTTAGAGGTACAGTCCAAAAATGTGTTTTTTTGGTATGTTTTCGAAATGTTTTGAATTTGTTCCCCGCATATCTCCTCTCCAAATTGAGCAAGAAAGTTGAAATTTGGTATATAGATGTAGTAGGGAGTCGTATTTGTGCCTTTTGGAGATGTCGACTTTTTAGCCCCATTGCTTTCCCATCCTCGACCATCACCACTGTCTTTTTTATTCGTTTTTTTTTTCTCCAAATTTTTATAGTTTATCAACTAGTAAGGTAGGTAGGTACCTCAATGAATACAGCTTTCAAGCAATTGCATAAAAAAAAAACAAGTTCACCTACTAATACATTTTTTCGTAAATCTGTACATTGTTACACTTCCTCCTACCCCGTTTAAGAAACCGTAAAACATGAATTTTACTTTACACCAAAGTGTGGTGGTTTGGAAAAATTTTTCTGCTAATTTAAATTCAAATTTTAAAACTGGTATTTTATTAATACATTCAAATGTTCTTTAATTTTTATTAAATTATTCAACGGCATTCTGAAAAATGAAAATCATAAAAGTATTTCTCAATTTCATGAATTCAATTTTCTTAATGCAAGTATAAATATTGGCATAGTTAGATTTTTCAAAATTAAAAATCGTTTTTGACGATGGAATTTTTTTCTGAAAAATTTCAACGACCAATTAAACAGTAAAAATAATATGATAATGGTTGATCAAAAATCAATGGTTCATCTTAGGGAATAAGTTAGTAGGTATGTATATGTACTAGGGCGTTCCAATTTTAGTTTTTTTTTTTTCGAAAGTTTGAGGGTGGTAGAGTGAAAAAGTAGCAAAATGACGTGAAATGAACATGGTAAAAATTCGCAGTATTCAACTTGACCCTTACCCACTTCCTCTTTCAGTTTAAAAGTTCAAAATTTACATGAAAATTCGAAAAAATTTTCTCTTTTCAATTTTTTTGGTACCAACATGTTATAGAAGACCACATAAGACCAAAAAAAAAACTTATCACGATTTTTTAGCGACCTTCGACTTGTGGAATTTCGCTATTGTATTAGGCAGCCTTTCATAATATGTTTGTTTGCTTGCTTTTTTTTTTTTTTTTTTGAGCCCTTTGGGACCCAATAATTCGCGTACAACTTGACGGATCGAGCTGAAATTTTAACAGTAGGTTCATCTGGGGGGGGGGGGGATTGTATGCATTTTGATTCAAATTGGTTCGCTTAAAGCTGAGATTTTGAGCTTTTTCAATTTTGAAAGCTCAATTCTTTCAGACGCGATAACTCTTCTTATTGCGAACCAATCGACATGAAATTTTTATGGCGATTAGGATGGGTACAGGGAAAGAGGTGTGTAGTTTTTGATGGTCAGAAATTTCAAATTTCACGCTCTACAGTTTTGGTTCTCATGAATTTTTCAAAAAAAAAATGGCTTTAAAGTTTAAAGAGTTCTGATTGGTTGATTTTTTGCTTCCTTTCTGACGTGATAATTCTTCTCAAAGTGAGTTCATCGGTGTGAAATTTTTTGAGAATTAGAATGGGTGTAGAGGAAGAGCCAAAATTTGTGCATTGAAAGTTGAGCTATCAAAGATCAAATTTTTTCCCCGTTTTTAATAAATATTTCACAAATGGTACATGCTAGAGAAAAATAAATGGCAAATTGACAGTCGGAAATGTTACGCTGTACAACTTTGGTTCACATGAATTTTTCTCAAAAGCTCACGATTTTCGTGTAAAATGTCTTGAAAGTAGTTTATTCCTGTTTTTCATAAATATCTCGCCAACGACACACATCCCAGAGAAAAACAAAAGAGGAATTGATGGTCAGAAATGTCACGCTTTACAACTTTGATTCATATGAATTTTTCTCAAAAGCTCACGATTTCAAGAAAAATGGCTTTAAAGCTCATAATTTTTGAGAAAAATCGCTTCAAAGTAGTTTATTTCTGTTTTTCACTAATATCTCACCAACGATTCATCCCAGAGAAAAACGAAGGGGAAATCGATGGTCAGAAATCTTTCGCTCTACAACTTTGGTTCATATGAATTTTTCTCAAAAGCACACTGTTTTCGACAAAAATATTTTCAAATTTGAAAGGCTTGTGATTGGTTGCTTGCAAAGCTCCCAATATTTTTTATGATTTTTCATAAATATCTTTTCACAAAAGCTCACTTTTTTCGAGAAAAATATCTTCAAATTTGAAAGGCTTGTGATTGGTTGCTTGCAAAGCTCCCAATATTTTTTGTGATTTTTCATAAATATCTTTTCACAAAAGCTCACTTTTTTTGAGAAAAATATCTTCAAATTTGAAAGGCTTGTGATTGGGTGCTTGCAAACCTCCAATATTTTTTTGTGATTTTTCATAAATATATTTTCACAAAAGCTCACTTTTTTCGAGAAAAATATCTTCAAATTTGAAAACCTTGTGATTGGTTGCTTGCAAAAACAGTAAATTCTGTCTGATTAAATTTTGGATTTGATCTCGTTTACTTTACATTTTTGATAGGCTAGCTTATACAGTATTGATACGTTCACGATAGATCCAGTGGCGTAGCTAGGGGGGGGGGGGGGGCAAAGATTCCCCGGGCGGAAAATTTTCAGGGGCGGCAAATTTTTAGAGGTGGCAATTTCAGAACAGAATTCACAAAAAATAAGGTTTTCATGTTCGCTAAAAATCTCATTTGTTTGTGTAAATATAATTTAAATGTTGTGACGA
>FIZR01031469.1:0-22373 GCA_900060175.1 Ferrisia virgata | reverse complement strand
CACGGGACAAGACTGGAGAGTGTGCTTCTCACAAAAGAACAAATATGACGAGAACATCTTTTATTCAAGCGATGTACACGACTGCTCGATTTTAGGTTAAAAACAGCTTATATATATACTAAAAATAACATTTATAAAGGGCCAATAGGATGGGTTGAAATTACATAATTGTAGGATAAAAGATATTAAGGTTGTTTTTTAAATGGTAGAATGTTTTCAGGGTAGAAAGGATACACGGTATTACTTTTTTAGGAGAAAGCGGCTTGTTATAGGAAAAAGGTTCTTCGATACAGTATTACTCCCGACAAAGTGTTTTAACAAAATCTTCAAAAAGCATCGTATTGAGTTGCTTTTTCAGTCTAATTTTCGTAAAAATTGGAGTTACACGAGTTATTTCATAGATTGAATTAAACGCTGAATATGGAGGGAGAATGTACATGAAAAAAACTTGATGAATAACAAAAATAGCTCAAAAAATTAGAAGTCTAAATAACGAATTTCAACCCCTTGGTTTGATATGTAGAAGAGATATGCTGAAGACAAACTCAGAAAACAGCAAAATCGGACCTCACCGAACCAAAAATCAAATTTTTGGGGCTGTAAATGGATGCATTGACGTTGAAAAGTCGAAATGTGTACCAAAGATCTATCTAAGTCAGCTACCCAAATTTATCTGCTAAATTTTAGCCTCTCATCTGATGGAAAAGGCAGGAAGAGGTGACATTTTCCGGATCAAAGTGGGAAGACTCCGGGCTCCTCCCCTGTTGGTGAAACGAAGGCGATTTTTAAGCTACATTACGCAACTTTTGATTCACAACCTTTCAGGAACACAGAAAAACATGATCGAAACGTTAGAATCCAAGAGAATAGTATCGATACTAGAAATATCATCTCAATTTCATTCATCTTGGCACGACATACCACGACGGGACGTTCGAATTACCAACGCTATAAAAAAAATCGCTCAATCTGAATAGAGAAGACGTTAATGAAACAGAGAAGAAGAAAAAAAAAGACTTTACAAAATGATCGATTATTATCAAAGCGCGCGATACTGTTACCGATGATACGACTCATGGCATATCGACGCAATTGTCGTCGATGAACTCTCGAATTGTGTAACCGCGATCCGAGAATTTCACCATTAATAAAGAGTGAAAGACTAAAGATGGCGGTATTTTTTTTTTTTTAGAGAGCAACACGAAGGGACGCGCTCTGACGCGAACTGCTAATCAAAGAACTGCCACTGAGTACGCGCGTTATGATTTTGGCAAATGTAGCCGATTGAAAGAGATGAAGAAGAAGACGAAGATGAAACCGCTTTACGTTGCAGAGATCAAACAAAAGAAGAAAAGTACCGTTACGTATTAAAATAAGAAGAAAAAAAATTGGACACCCCGTGTGAGTAAATGTGTACAACATCATCAGCAACAGCAACAACAACAACAACAACAACAACAATAACGGCGACATACGGATACAGATACACTCACACATAGACACAACGATCCAGGGCCTAATATGCTATATTCGAGTATGATTCTACGGTATCTTAGGAGGTGTGCCGATGCGTCGAATGTCGATACTCGATACCGCCGCAGAGCTGCTGAGTCGTTCGCGATCTTACGATGACGCTAATAGAGATGAAATAGCTATATCGAATGCTGCGGTCGTCGCAGCCACCTCGGTCGATCTTGCTCGTATTAAACTAATTAATCCGACACAATCGAAGTTCAACGATTGCAATATATGTATTATGCGCCTATTGAGACGCGAGCAATGTGGCGCGATAGACACGAAGCTACGCAGGTGAACTATCTGAATATGATAATATCATTAATGAAAGTTCGAACGGTTAATTTTGCGGCCTCGGCACCCTCCCGTCCCGCCCTTCAATATTATCTGTCGTGTAACGCAATTATCTCATACGTGAATATGTATTTCACGACGAGCGCACACTACGAACACCGTTTTGAAAGTCAATAACCTTATTTAATTATCGAGCCTTTATTTTTTTCGTTCTATTTTCGTCGTCGTAGTCGTCGATGTCTTCTCCACCCCACTTCAGCTCGCGTTATCCGGGGTATTGTGGAGGATTTTTTTTTTTTTTTTTTGTTTAACCGCGTTACCCCGTCGATTCCTTTTGATATACGATGCTCGGCAGGTGTAGTTTGTGTATCTTCCTGATCGAAACGCTCTATATTATCGGACGTACACGAGCAGCTATTCGTGATCGAGATGAGCTGTGTACGCGTGCTTATTGGAAGAATTGACGAAATTTTGCCCCGAAACCAGAATTGTCGCAATTACTGGCCGTATTGTCTTTACCAGACTTGTAGGTATACGTATGCCAATAGCTGGATACTTTCTAGTTTGATCTCGTAATCCAGATGGATTTTTTTCTTTTTAATATCTGCTGGAATGATACCGTGTTGCTCAACCTTCGGGCGAACCAACTGAGACGTGACGGTTTCTACATTTCTTTTCATCGAAGGATACATGGAATTACATTTTTTGAGCCAAATTTTCACATACATTATGTTCAGCGGATGTACTTTCGAAAACAACATACCTCAGATTTTCGAGGAAATCGGTTAAGAACGGTTTTTTGGGATAAAACAAAAGTGACTACGAAAAATATTGCAAATGAACCGGTTCTGAAACGAAGCAACTTATCTACAGATTAATCAAAATTCGCAAAATTTTTGAAAATTCATAATCAAGTGTGTCTTGGAACGCTAAAAACGAATTCATCCCGAGATAAACTGATTTCATTACCAAAATTCGAACATATTTGTCTGAGATTTAGTACATATCTGTTTTACTAAGTGCAGAACACGAATACGTCCATGAAAATTGGCAATGATGAATTGGTTTCAAAATGAACCGGTTTAATTTTGCAAATCTAACCGCATTTTCATGAAAATTGGCATACGAATATTTTTGGATACGCGGAAAACAAAATTAACGGTGAAAAATACCGCAGATGAACCGGTTTTGAAATAAACCAGTCAATCAACAAATGAATCAAAATTCATAATTAGCTATGTTTTGGGATCCTAAATACAAATCCGTTCCTAAAATTGGTTTCAGGTGAACCATTAATGGAATAAACTGGTTTCATTTTCAAACTCTGAACACATTTGTCTGAAATTTAATACATAACGGTTTTACCAGGTGTGGAAAACGAATACGATCGTGAGAACTGACGATGATAAATTTTATAGCTACATCTGCATTTTTATAAAAAAAATGGGAATAGAGCCCTGTTTTTTAAGTAGCAGAACACGAATTATTCCACAATTTTCACTCACAATTGATTCGTTATCAGAATATGCTGAAATATAATATCATAGAGAAACCTAACCCATTATCTCTCAGTCAAAGTGATTCCTAGCTAAATCATTATCAAATGGAAAACGCTCAAACGCAATTGGAGAAATGTAGCTTATTGAATTTCTGAGAGAAATACAGGGCGATAGCTTCCTGGATGGCAAATTTTAATATCTCTAATTTTTTTGTAAATTTTGATGAAATTATTGATGAACTGGTTCATTTCAAAACTTGTAATTTTTATGGTAAAATTTATGTCTGGGGTATAAAAAAGTAGTGGTATACGGATTTTTATGAAAATCCGGCTGGATTTTCAAAATTAAACCGGTTTATCTCGTCACTGGTTCACTTGAAACCATTTTATTTTGATGAATTGATAAATTGGTCTATTTCAAAACTGGTTCAACTAAGACAGTTTTTATGGTAAATTTTGTTTTCTGGGTATCCAAGAATAGTAATACACCAATTTTTATGAAAAACCAACCAATTTTGAAAAATTAAACTGGTTTATCATAAAAATCGATTCTCTGGCAATGATTTTAACATCTAGATTTGTGTTCTGCACTTCAGAATACAGCTCCATGTCAATTTTTATAAAAATACAGATATGGTTATGAAATGAAACCGGTTCATCGTCGCCAATTTTTACAGTTATATTCATCTTCCGCATCCCAGAAAACAGTTCTACACCAATTTTTTACAAAAAATCTGAAGTATGTGGTTTTTGCAGTTTATTTTTACCACCTTAAGAAAAATTTAAATAAGCAATACTTTTGATATTTTTCTGTTCCTTTGAACGAAAATTGTTATTTACTCAGTGCGAATATAAATGCAAGTATTTAGCTGCGTTGGCTGCTGGAATAATGTTTTGGTTGATGTAAAGAACATGCTACGGATTACTTTTTGTTTTTGTAAACGTGTCGTGTGCAGATTTTTGCTCATTGAGCCTAATTTTCCATTTTTATATTTTGTTGAGGGCATGTTGCAAATTTTTTGTAGCTTCTTCTTGTAATGAGTGAACAGACAGAACTGCTGTATCATCAACAAACATTGCAGCTTCAGTCTGTTCAGTTATTAGAATATCTGCTGTATAAAAAATATACAAAATTGCACCAAGAACACTTTCTTGTGGTACTCCAGCTTCTATTGGATAAGATTTAAATGAGATTACCAATAAAACATATAACTTACATTGAATATTCCTCTTCTGCAAGTAATTGAATGAACTCTTTGCCAGTGTTTCACAACTTGTCTCAAATCATCCACAACAGTGGCAAAACTTTCAACATCCATCGGAAGACCTGAAAGTATAAAAAACAGATATTCAAGGTAAAACAACAAGAACTTTTTTTTATAAATTGCCATTTTCATTTTGTCTCTTCCTTCAAAAATCTTCCTTTGGGATTTAAATGAATCCATAAAAAAATTTGGTGCATCAGAATAATTCCAATACTAGGTCGACTTGCAGTTAAAATTGCACTTCAACCTACAGCTCCGGATTGATTTTTAGAGTCCATTTCATTCAACTTGGCAGGCATTCTTTTGGGGTTTTCCAAGTGCCAATAAGTTGAATAATATGTACTTTAGATGCTTTTCATAGATTTTTTTTGTGAGGAAAATTGCGATAGAAGTCAAGCAAAAGATGCCTACAGAGTGTTCCGTATTAATTTGAACCCCCTTATAACCAGTAACTATGTAACATATATGTAGTTAATATACGTATGGTAATCTAATCTTCGAATTGAAGGGGCATAAATACCTTAGTTGAAAAATTATGAAGGTATAGTCAATGATCATTCAAATTTAAAACTACTATATTAATATTTTACCTTCAACTTGGTTTTATTCAAATTCAACTGGACCTATCCTCAGATCTATTAAACATAGAGAAAACCCAATACCATTGAAAGGAGCATCCTTTTTTCATACAAATTCATAAGTTATGATGACAGATTGGCAGGGTGCCAATTATGAGATTTTTGAGATTGCTTTTTCAGTAATTTTGCACTCTTACCCGACGAATTATCCTGAAAAACTACCATACTAAAAATTCTGCATGAAATTTTCTTTCCCGTGGACTAAACCAAAACTTATTATGTACAAGGACAGTGGGAAGAATAGTTGAATGCGCTACTTAAATTCACAGAAAATTTTTAGATTACAAACATAAGACTGAGTATGTGTTGCATAGTTAGCAGTTAAAAGGAGCTCTCATTAAAACAGAACAACCAGTATATTGGGATGGTGAAGGGTAATTTGAACCATATCTCGTTGGAAAAAATGCTGAATTATTTTATTAAAGTACATTGATGTAGTACTCGTAATTTAGACGCGCTCTATGTGAAGTTTTTTCTAGAGCTGAAATTTTCTTGAAAGAGTATTCGAAGCTCTGTAAATATTTATCAGGAAGGGAGGGGTAGGAAAACCCAGTAATTCTGTGCATCAATTACGATACGTGGCAGTCTAATGCACGCACCATTGCCTGTTTTTCGTATTTGGTATTGCTAGACCGCTTCTAAATTTAAACATTCAAACTGTAAACAGCAGTTAGCCAGTTAATATCGCGTCCATAGTACGCAGGGATGAGGATTGCGAAGGAGGGTGAGTAAAACCCGTTCGATCAATATATAAATCGAACTGCAGTATAAGTAAGGTACCTAAATTATGTCCATAACGTACCACAGCACCTTGGTTGATTCATGAATCGCGTTCAAATCTCTGATTGATCGACTGTCCGTAGTCACACGGTCGCGTCGCTCCTCGCTCGCGTTAAAGCAACTGCCCTGATAAAAAATGAATGAATTAATAAAAATTGACGTGCATACGTCGATTTATCTTTCATTCCAACATCGCCGGCCGATGTACGTACGTTAGAAGAATACGGTACAGCACAAATAGCGTATGTATGTAGGTAAGAGAAAGAGAGAAAAAAACACGCGGCCAAGTGGGAAAACCAATCGATTCGATGAATTATAATCGAACGAGAAACGACTAATGGATGCATAATGGTACAGAAGTGGGGAAGGGGGAGAGTGAAAATCGCCTCAGTCCCAGCTATACCATGCCATACCAATCTGTATAGTGTTTGTACGCTAGACGTTAAAATATTCTTTCGTATTAATTATCCGAGCATATAGGTAAGGTGAGGTGAGTAAGTGCATAAGGTATAGGTGCGTATTCCATGTAGGTAGGTTAGGTACATATGTAATGTACGTAGAAAAAGCATATAATTTCAATATTGTTCTTGATTAAATTCAATTTATTCTCAGATGGTACGGTACGCGTGTGTTTATTACGAGCTGGTGCTAAATGAGAAATGAACAAAATGAAGAAGACGAGTCGACAGAAAAGAAAGAAAAAAAAAAAAATCTTACTCGATAATAGAATAAACGCGCAGCCTATATGGTTTCCCCCTTCCGCCCCGCCTTGATTGCTTTCCAATAATAGTACGGCTCATCGCCGCACATAAAGAATCATCTTCCAATACAAAACTTAACTCGTGTATTTTGCCATAGGCCTTTTCAATCATTTACCGGTTTTATTGCTTTTAAATGAAAGTAAAAGTGAAAATTAACCGTGCTCGTTTGCTTTTATTTTATTACCCTTACGTCGCGTCGTTGTCGTCGCCGTGTCTTCTCTGATTAATCGCGCATATACTATTTGAATATGCTCATGGGTGCATGCTAATCAAGCAGCGTCCATTCTCAGAATTATTAGCACAATACTTTTCATAAATTTCTTGTCCAATTGAAAGACACAAAAAATTAAGCATTACAGGTAGGAAGGCTAAAAAGTTGAAACCCCCGAAAGACACATCAAGGGTCTCTACAGGCAGGCCTTATCTAAATTCAACTTCCTAGCCCAATTTTTGAGAGGAGTTATGCGAGGAATAAACTCAAAAAATAAGAAAAAAGGACCAAAAAAACACATATTTAGGGCTGCAAAGGAGTGAAATCGGGCTAAAAAGTTGGAAACCCCAAAAGGCACATGTAGGGCTCTAACTTGACGTACAAACCAAATTTCAACTTCCTAGCTCAATTTGGTGGGGAGATAGGGGAGGAATAGTCTTTTTTCAAGGTCAAAAAGAGGGAACACCTCTGTATCTCCCCTCCTTATTGACTTAGGAGGCTACTTTTTAAAATTGTGGATTTTTTATTGATTGACCTAAGACAGAGCAATTTATGCACTTTTGGACCCACAGTAACCCTTCCTGCAAAATGGTGCAAAACTAAACTTTGACCCAAGGTCACTCCTAGTCATATAAATCTAATCCACCGCTAAAGCCAAGTGGCCAAATTAGAGAGATTTTAGTTAGTATTGAGCAGAGTAAATGATTTTAATGTTCGGAAAAAAACACTAAAAAAAATAAATATGTAACATGGCTAAAAATCGTCTAAATGGAGATTTCTTAATCCCCCCCCCCACCATGCACCGTCGGTCGATAGACTGTAATAGACTGATTTTCATTGACAATATGATATAGAAAACCAGACTAAAAAAAAGCATCTCAATACGTTGCTGTTTGAGTCTGATTTTTGTAAATTAAAGCGGAGAGGAGAATGGTACATTCATGGAAGAAAAAAAAATGCTCTTCGCTGTTATTTCTTGTTCAATGGTAGCTAGGGTATAGAAAAATATTGGGAGTGAATAGCTGAAACCCTCAAAAGGCACATCTAGGATCCTTATAAAATAGACATGCCAAATATCAACCCGCTAACTCAATTTTGAGAAGAGATGTGTGTGCCACAAACTTAAAAAATAAGAAAAAAAAAGAAAAATCCATTCTTTTGAGCTGAGAGAGGGAAGGAGGTACAATTACATTAAATAGTAGGAGCCCGCAAAAAGGCACATTTAGAACCTCTATTATTACATCTACATGTCAAATTTGAACCTCACAGCTCAAGGGGAAGGGAAAGATATGTGTGGGACAGAATTTTTTCAAGGTTAAAAAGGGTAAAACTCCCCTTATACCCAACTCTCTTAACTGATCCAAGAGTTGATTTTTGATTACTCTATACAACTTTTGATTTTAGATCGATTGATTGAAAAGGGAAAGATTTTTTCTATTCAGCCTCTCAGAACCCTCTCCCCCAAATTAAGACATGACTAAATTTTAATCTGAGATGATCCTCGCTTAAAAATATAAAATCCACCGCAAACCACGCCTACTGCTAAAATGTAACCGATTTTAGTTCGTATCGACCTATCGAGCTAAGTAAATGATTTTCAAGTGGGGGGGGGGGTAGTACAAAAAATTGAAAAAGAATAAATAACTGACATGGTCGAAAATGGTCTCAACGGACTTCTAGGACCCCAAAATGGATTTCATTGATACTCCCCCTCCAACCACTACAGTTCAAGGTCAAACAGTAGGAACCTATAATTACTTAATTTTTGAAAATATTTTTGATTCATTATCGATCGGCGTGAAAATGAATAATGATGAAGGATCGAAATACTCTAATGTTCTTTAACAATTACGATGGGAAAAATTCTGACTAATGAATTTTTCATAAAAATATCGTGAAATGTGCTCTGGAAATCAATCAAAATGTCCAAGATTTTCATAAAATACTTTAGAAAAATTTATCCAGCAACCCTCACCATCTTCATAAATCCCTAATTAAGCAAGATGTAAACGTTTGAAGCAAAACATTTTATTTTATTACGGCGATTACGGGCTCCAACAACCTTTCAACATGGGGGGGGGGGGGTATTACAAAAAAAAATTGTTGAAATGAATTTTTGAAAACTATAAAACGGATTCAGTGCATGACATATTGATAAAGTATAACAGGCAGATCAATTTTTTGGAAAATTAGATTGACCAATGCATCCATAAATGAGAGAGAAATGTTATTCCCATTTCGAGACATTAATTTCGGCTGTAGAATTTGGAACCGACTGATGAGCGTAATATATGTTAAAGATATGATAAAAATGTCAGCAACGATGAATGATCGATTCAGCTGGTAGATATTTTTCCCCTCCGTTGAGCAACAAATTAACAGTATAATAAGCTGATACGTAAACACCTCAAACATAGTTACAACAGTAGGTTTTTACCCCGATCATTTTCAATTTTCCAGCTGATTCAACTGATGTCAAAAGATAAGTCTACACTGATGTGATATTCTACACACATACGAACATTAAAAGGTAGACTAACAACTAATGCAAATAGGAAACGATACGATACGCAGTCGAGTTTCTTTCAAATTTGTGACTTCTGAGTTACATTTTGAAGTACGTATTTTTCGTCGAAACGTATTAAATTATAAAAAATTGGGCTAGGCAACTAGTCTTGATGAAAAAATTCCGTCAACCAAACCTGTTTGCAGTTCAACGAGAGAAGACATGATATAAATAAACAAATACTGTACGTAAGTAGATACATAGCTTAGCTATCTAAGTACGGAAGGAATAAATACTCGTATTTGTCAGGTAAATTACGAGAAATATCTAATACGGCTTATCGCGGTGGTTCGCAATTTACAAATATAATTAGGAAAGAAGAAGCAACTTACTTTCTACAATATATAATTTTTTCAAAATCATTACGAAGAACATTTCATTCAATTATCAATTCATAACTATCTGTTGGCCGTCTCATAGTTTTCTGAATTACGAGGCAAAAACACGTACCTTACCTGGGTTTGATACACTCGTACGTATAAATGTACATCATAGTAAATATACATATAAATGATGCCTACATACACGTAAGTATATGTAGGTAGGTTAGGCAGAGGTACTAGGTGTACAATACACAGACGTGTATATGTAATGTACCTCTCTAGCTATACCTTTACTTGTAGTAGTATTATTCATACGACGAAGAGTGCAAAAAGGAGATTCACGTCGAATACGCTCGCTCTCTCGGAGCAAGCATACTATAACTGAAACATGCGATTTACACGGTTGATTTGTAACGTTTATCTAGTGATTAATAGGTCTTGTTTCAGATATGTCATAGCTGATACGCGTCTCTCAGTGTATTGGTGACCTCGGTAAAGATCAATCGCATTATAGCTAAAGAGTAAATGAAATAGGCAATATTTACAAGCTGTTAGTTCTCACGAATGGAATACTCGCATGCTTTGTTGCTACAGTTGCACTGGCAACAACAACAACTTATAACAGTGTAGAAGAGAGGAGGTTTTACACAGAACGAGAAAGGGAGAGAAAGATAGATGGAGGTGGTTTTTTTTTTCTTCTTTTCATTCCTAGAGATGCAATTCTCAGATTCGTGCTTTCTCTAAATACATACTGCATACGTGTGCACCGTTTACCTCTATTATGCTTACTACGCGAATGTCGATATCACCTTTTTTTTTGCTCCTTCTCCTCCTTCACCACCTCCTCTCTACATCGCCTCTCTATTAAAGCTTATAAATGTGTATTCTTTCGTTCGTATTCTCATATTATAAACGCATCTCCCGCGAGGACAATTCGCATTTAAATATCAGTCGTATCGATTTATTATGTACCTCGTACGTTATAATACGTCTACGTACCTACATTGCTCGATCGAGCTTACATGTATATGTATATGTATATGTATGTAGATGTACCCTACGTACAGTATCTATACATACGAGTACATAAACGTACGTTGGTTATAGCGGCCGCAGGCCATGTACATTGTAACCAGCCGCATGAGTATTTTTGTTCCGTGTCAACCTCTCTGAAGCTGGACAGCTCTAATCTGATTTGATAGATTTGACGAGGCGCGTTAATATGACCTCAGATATGCGAAAGAATCGAGTCAACTAGTTTGTGAAATCTACACACGAGGAGAAGAGGGAAGTGCAAATACGTATTAGTAAATTCATCAGTTTTCTTTGGTGAAATGACAAAAGCAAGATGACAATGTAAAAAATACAAATACTCGTTAACTATAAAAGTACAATTCTATAAACGATGTGCTTGACCGAATGGCTGAAACGTGTGAGAAATTTTCGATTTTTTCTTTGATCAAGGACCATTTATTTTCCAATTAAAACTTTCAGTTTTTGTATTTTGACCGAAATTCAAGAAAGCATTGCTCATTGTAGGTGGAAAATACTCAAATCTGACCTTAGATCTTTCGCTCCAGTGCAAAGACTTTTTTTAAATTTTCCTCAGTGGCCCAGTTAAAGGATCACCGTCATTTTGGCCGAGATCTTTCAACAGTGGGGAGAATGGGGTTGCAATTTTTGAACAATCACGATTTTTTTGCTAAATAGCACAATAATAATGCCTCATATTTCAAGAATGGTAAAACGAAAGACGGATCTGTTAGCGCGGTTTCATAAGGAATTGAAATGACAGGTAAAATTGGTAAGAAAAATTTTGACACTTCAAGGTGAACTTTTGAGATAAAAATTCTGTTTTTCATAATGAACTCAAAATTCAGAGGGCTATTTGTATGAAAATTTCACAAACCCCACTGATAAATTTTGTTTAAGTCTCTGAAAATAAAAATTGATACATTTTTCTTCTTACAATTAATAACACTGAATAAAAAGAAAATTAGTTCCTTCAATATTGAAAATAGGCAATTTTGGCGAAGAACAATTTCCACCTGTCTGCCTTGAAAAGTTGTACAAGAATCTTTGATTACAAAACATATTTCTACCAATTTTCTTTTTTTCCCCAATCACTGTCCCTTTAAACTTTGAGTTAGGCAACTTAGATTGGCGATAGAAATTCTAGACCGTTCCACCTCGAAATCATTATTATCAATAGGTCTCAGTCGCTTACGACCATTTTGCACCTAAAATGTTGCGCCATCTATCGCAATCCCTTGCCTGTGAAGCAGCTCTTATCATGGAGCCCATTTGTACGTTGATGATGTCACTCCACCTAGTCGGAGATCATCCTCTCCCTCTTTTCTCAGGGGCCTTCTCCTTTCTTATGTAACGGAATTAGCACCGACTTACATCATTCAATGGGCCATTTACAACTCTGCCATATCACACTACAGAGCTGTCATACTGCTTTGATTCCGTTTTCACCAAGAGCCTGCCACAATTCGGCTTCAATACCATCGCAACCAGGTGCTTTGGGTTTCTTCATCGCATTCACCACCTCCCTTACTTCATCTAGTAGGATGTTTGACTCATCTTCACCTGTCACTTCGACTGTAGAAACCAGTTGACTTATCTGCGCTGTTCCATTGTCTTGGTACAACCACTCACAGTATGTTTTCCAGCTGACCAGAATTCCTTTAGAATCCCACACAACTGTGCCGTCATATTTCTTGATCTCGCGAGTTTTTGGTTTAAAATCTCTGGCAATCTTCCATATTTTCTTGTATACTGCACTGGTCTCATTGTAGTCTGCTCATTCCTATATTTCATTGCGGGATTGGTTATGGTAGGCTTCCCTATTACTAATCTGTTCAGTATTCTATATTCTTTGTGGTCGCCACAACATTTGGCTTGCCTCTGCTGCTCTATAATCAGCGAGGTGTTCTCTGTTATCCATGACTGTTTCTTTTCTGATACTTGTTCTCCTTCCTTAACAACTGACTCATGTGCACAAGTAATCTCAGTTTTGATGTCTTCCCATGTGGTGTTTGGGTCATTTGTCTCAAAACACGTGATATTTGTCCCAGCAGCCACCTTCTTCAATTCAGCATAGGTGAGAAAAGTCTGAGCTTTTTTTTTTGGCCTTTTCACGCGGATTCGCAGCCCTACTCCTGCCAGCAAAAGTTGATAATGTGATGCCATATCAGCTCCTGGATATATTTTGGCTCTAATGATCGAGGATTTCCATTATTTCTGGATTAGAAATGTAGTCAATTTGATTACAAGTGTGATCATCACACAACTTCCACGAGTATAGTCTGCGATTATGTTGTTCGAACAAGGTAATCACCAGCACAACTTCCACAAGTATAGTCTGCGATTATGCTGTTGGAACAAGGTAATCACCAGCACAAGTTGCTGTTCCATTCAGAACTGGAGAAGCCTATCTCCACGTTCATTCCTTGTTCCTAGACTGTGACTGCCAACTACTCCATAGTAAGCATCACTGCAATCTTTCCAACTTTGGCATCTAAGTCTGCCATCACCAGTTTTATGTCACTTCTTGGTAGTAAAGCCAGTTTCCCTTCAATGAAACTGTAAAATTCTTCAATTTCTTCATCTGGTGCTGCACTGGTTGGGGCATATGCTTGGATGATACTTGTATTGGATGGAGCTGCATCAATCTTGACAACTGCCATCTAATTGTTGATGGCCTTTGCACCTAATATCAGGTGTTTGTATCTAACATCTACTATGATTACCACCCCTGTGTGTCCTACTTCACCACACAAAAAGACGAAGTTTCCTCGCCTGATGTAAATTCGCCAATGGTGTTTCAGTGGGTTTCACTGATTCCTAATATCAGCAACTCTACTCTTTTCATTTCATTTTCGACTACAGCTAACTTACCAGTAGTCTTCAGGCCACGTATATTCCACGTGCCTAATTTGCTGATCTTCTCCGCAAAGTTAAATCGATTAGCGCAAACGGATATTCTTAACACCCCTGTCCCATTTAACAGGAGTGCCGGAACTCAGGACCGTTTAAATTTATCGCACTCATTAGGTGTTTCTTGCGAAAATGACTACTGTGGGTTTGCAAATCCTTCAGTGGTGGCCAGTTTACCCTCTTTGCGAGGAGAAGTCTGAACTGTATATTTGTGTTGATATATGAAGAGTGAATTATAAAAATATTAACAGTACGTACTATAGACCAGGAGGTAGGAAAGCGTTCCTCTGGTGCTCTTTTGGTCGCTTCTTATGAAAGGCAGAGAGTGCCATGGGAAAATTCTACAAACCCGTTCCCACATAGGTGAATCGCGAAATAAGCCTCAAAAATCGGACTAACTGGTACAAAAAAAATTGCATTTGTTTAAAAATCGCAAAGACCAATTCTCCCTACTCCCTATTCTCAGAAAGGTCAGGGTCAAACTGACAGTGATATCTTTTTCATATCATTGAGAGGTTCTGGCAAAAAAAATTAGAACAATCGAAAAACCCCCGAAGTCAAGTTTTGGTCATTATGACATGGAATGAACCTATATTTATCCGTATGATAACGCTTTTCGCTATACTTCTTTTATGAACCGTGCGTAAGGGCTCAAATTGAAAGGATCGTGTATTGATCCAGCTTTATTCGTGATATGTGAAAAAAGGTCAAACTTTGGAAGGGAAATGCCTGGTTACAAGTGCGCAAAAAATCAATTTAAATAATTTTAATTTCTTAAAAACATTGCAAAGGGGGGGGGAGGTATTTGATGAACCAATTAATAAATTATTTTTGACGACGGAGGGGACATCTTTTTATGAATGTTTAATGAAATGTGTTCAAACATCTTCATTTTTTGTGGATGAAATATTATGCTGAAAAAATTTGTTGATTAAGGGGGAGGGGGGAGAGAGAGAGAGAGAGAGAGAGAGAGAGAGAGAGAGAGAGATATGTTTGAGATTTTAAGAGGATTATTGTCAACTTACTCGATTAGATTGCAGAAACATGATACTTAATATAAATCTAAGTAGGTATTTGTACGATGATAGGTATACAAATACCAGTACTACATACAAACGAACGACAAAAATGTTCAAAATAAAATGTATCAATAATCGATACGCTCGCCAAATCTCCAATACTCGCATGTACTTGGCACTCGTACTTGGATATGTCTTTAAAAACGTATTATCAGCGTACGAACAGGTACGCGTCGTTATAAGGTTATTCAAATGTACGTAATATGTGTTAAACTCGAGACAGATAAGTAATACCTATACCTAAGACATATACGAATAATCCCCCAACAAGCGTCGAATAAAATACAATATAGAATATACGACGACAAGACGACGACGAATACCAATCTATACGAGCATACGAGCACAATCGGCGTTGATATGTACGAGTAATTTTACATTCTGGCTAAGCAGCGCGACCAGCACATCTCTCAATCACAGAATACCTATATGTATACTACGGTATATACCATTCACCTTGAAAGTCTTTTTCTTTTTATAACAAGATTTCCGGTGCTATTGTTTCAGAATGGATAAATAAATGAATTACGATATGAACCAATAACGCTGCCCGAAAAGAATATCAATTCGGAGCATTTCGTAACGCAGCACGTTCGGTCATCCGGTGAATTACGCGACTCACATACCCGATGAGCGAGCGTACTAGTCGACTAAAATAATACCCATACGACGTATAAGAAGTGTACTGCACTCAGCTGCCATATACGTATATCTATATAGCGTATACCTCTGGTACCTATATCCATGTACATCTACATACATCATCATCTATATACACGTAATTCCGCCGCCGACACCGATAACCACCAAACACCATCGTACAGCACGATGACGACAAATTCGTAGCATGCAGCCTGCCATCTGCAGCCAAGGTGGCAGCCGCGTATTCGGAAAATGGCAGCATGCCGATGCCGCGCTTCCATATTAAAAATAGTACGTGATTGTGACCGAGGTAGCCAGTAGCCAAGACATTTATGTCGTCAACCATAACGACCAGACTACCATATAATGCTCTTCAATCGTTCAATTTATCAGGTTGATACGACGATAACCAACTGAATAGATCAATTGTCGACCAACTCCTACCAAGCACCTGGAATTCATCGAGATGTTACCAATTGGAAATTAAATTGTTCAACAGCGCAGGTATTTGAAAACCGAAGGAGTATTTTCCCGGACGAAGATGGGCGGTACGGAGGGATCTGGTACCGATACTTCCGCATCTCCTAAATTACAATCCTTCTATGTACCTGGGAAATTCCTTGAGGAATGCTGCGCCTCATCCCAAGGAACTAATCACGTATCGAATCCACCGTATGTACTACTCGGTAGTGGGTAGTCTGGGTACATCGACAACGATCCGAACAAGTCGATAAAATAAATAATCGAGCACTCGTAAAGGATTTTCTTCACATATTAGTTAGGTAGGTACCTAGTGTACGTATGTATTATGCGCGAGGAGAGGAGCAAAAAAAAAAAAAAAAAGTGCTAAAACGGTATAGCGATTTACATACACGGAAGGGCATGTTGTTTAGATGTACACGTTAATTAATCATAAAAGAAGAAGACCTAGAAAGCGGATAGAACGAGAGAAAAAGAAACGCAGCAACCAGCGAAGAGCGTTACCTATTCGTTATCGTGACATTTTACAGGTCGATTGCATAGTAATAATGGAGCGGAGGGGGGGGGGCACGAGGAGGCGCGGGCGCATCTTGCAACAAAAACTACGCCGAGTTAATGTTTGAAAAGTGTTAACATTATTTCCGAGCCGAACTACGCCCCTTATTAATGCACGTACGTTTCTATCAATCATTTGCCGAGAATTTTCAAACATAATTCCTCCGCATCTACTACGATGAAGAAAAAAGTAGGTGAATGAGACAGAAAGCCAAAGAGTCTGAACTTTACCTAGCCGAGAATATGAAACTAGCAATTATCAACGCCGCTTTAATTATTCCTCCACTACTCACACCTAAGAGCGTACATATAGCACCTATACCGATGCTCTATACCTACGTATAGGCTCAGCATTACAGTCACACCATAATTTACCATTATATCGTACGAATATAAGAGCGATCATTATTAGCACCTCTACCAGCCAGGCCGTCGTCATTATTTTTTGATAATTGAAACGCCAAAAAAAAATGAAATTTTTATTTTTACACGTTAATTTTTAATTTTTCGATTCGAACTTGATAAAGAAAACGTTGTGATTGCGACGTACGAGCAGATAACACCTCGATAATTCACCCGGATTTACCAGCTTCGTCTTCTCGCCTCTTGTAATCTGCTCGCCTAAAACAGCGGTTTCATTTTGTTTTATTTCTGCTAATCCGATCGATTATTATTTTTCTTTTTTTGCGCGCAAACGTATGTATTATCGGATCGAAATTTATATTCCACATTATCTAATACGAGAAACCGATTCGAGAAAGATTCTCGTATATTAGCCAGCTAAATAATGCTCTCAGTGAAACTCGCGGTATCGTGGATACTTATTAATAAACCTAATACTCTATTTCACCTCTACGAGCAGCTCGCATCCAAGTTATCCGTTTATATTTACTATCAAAATACGATTCGCAATTGGAATATTCCTTACGATTAGTAAAACAGTGCTATGCTTAACTCTAAATAATACAAACCAACGTATATAGGGTGTCTGATGAGCGGTTTACCAAATTGGAATCAGGTAAAATCAAAAAAATACGTGTTCGAATAAGTTGCCCATCTTGGAAATTGAAGGGGCGGATATTATTTATAAAAAATTAAAATAAAAATAAATTTTCAAAAATTTAAACTTGTGTGGTGTAACTAAAACTCGCCATATTTTAACACGTTCATTTTTGTCTAACCGGAAAATCGAAGGGGCAATTGATGTATCTTGATAATCAAACATGTTGTGCCAAAAAAAGCATAACGATGAAAATTAATGCTTTCCACTCCATGGTCTTAGTAGAAAACCTGATGGTTGCTTTCCAATGAAGAAAAAAAACCATATTCAATGTTATAAAATCGAAAATCATGAACATTTAAAAAAATTGATAGCTTTCAAAAGTTTACATTTTTTTCTCCATTCGAGAAGAAACCATTCGGGTTTAAGCTCAGACAAAAAATGGGGGGAGGGGGGGGGGTCATTGCTACTCATTCCAAAAATTTTCAGTACGGAGGTCATAATAGCTTTTTCAGAAGTTACCCACAAAAAACTAAAAAGTTACAAATTTTTGGTCTTGTTTTTTTTTGCATTTATTTTGTCATATTTCACGAACCTCTGCATCCCCACTCTTCATTTTTACACTACACATACTCGAAAGTATACACCATGTTTTAGAGCAAACTGCGAATTTTTACCAGTATTAATTTTTTTCTATGCATTTTCAAAAGGAACCGCAGGTTTGGGCGAAAATTAAATTTTGAAAATAGCATATTTCAGCCCCTTCGATTATTTGGGTATGCTAACCATTATACGTGTAAATCTCACGAGTTGACTTATCACTGGTATAAGGGAAGGGAGGTTAATGCGTAACACCCGGCACTGTTCACTTACATCATCGTTTATTTTGAACGAATGTTTTCAACTCAACATGCATCTATCACCCCTTCGATTTTTCAGTTAGGCAAAAAATGTACACGATAAAACAGCATTCACAGAGAAAAATACGCGAAATGCCGTTGATCTTATAGTTTTGAAATTTTCACAAAACACCATTGGTTATTCGTAAGAAAAGTTTCAGAGCCACCCCCTCCCCCCATTCCACTCTCTTCTGTCGGAGTATTGAAAAAACACATTCTGCTTTCACTCGTAGGAATTTTAGGAAAAATCATGATTTTATGCAAATTTTCAGAGTAATGATGAGTTTATCAACATACATTTTTTACATGGGGGGGGGGGGGGGGGGGGCCAAAAAAAAAAAAAAAATTTATTTTTTTGAGGGGGGGGGGGGGGGGGAGGTCGACAAAAGAAAACATTGAATCGTAGCGGTTGCAGATCTTTGGAAGATAGTACATGACATTTTTCTTTGACAAAACATGCGTTTCGAAAGGTAGAATTTTTAGAAAATTTTTGTCAATTTTTTAGGATCGGTGGACCAGTTTTAAAAACTCAGAAAATGCACCAAAAATGCGTTTTTCTCAGAAATAATGATTAATACGCTAAAAATGAATAGAAGTAAAGTTGTGTAGCGTGAAATTCTATACCAGGTTGCGCCATTAAAATTTTGACTGCGGGGAGCAGGGAGGGAGGCGGGGGCGGTAAAGCGTAAAAATGCGAACGAGAGGTTCGAACGAAAAATAATCGTCGGATTCGCCATTCAGCGTGAGCAAATTAGTCGGAAAAGCACTCCTTTGTAAATTTTTTCACTCAATTTCAACATCGGAAAAAATTACAATTTTGATGAGAAAAATCGATTTCAATTTTATTACTTATACCAAACAACAATTCATAGCGAAATAGTTTTGAAATTTTGCATATTTTGCTACGTGTGTCGATATAAAATAGTAAGAAAGTGCCATCGAACTTCGAGGCTTCTCAGGTGCACCCCTTCTCCCAAATTTGGGGCAATACCTCGGTCAGCGATGTGGGGGTGTCATTATGGCATAAATCGAACGCTCTGAACGCGATAATAAAGTCAGATTGGCAATTTGACTTCAATTAGTACCTTATTTCGGGCATTGAATTTTCTACAATTGCTACGTAGCGTTTAATTTTCGTAATTCGATCAGACTTCCAGCCGAATAGAGTAGACGATGAAGACGCTTCTTCGATAAAACCCATTCATAAATCTTCTAAAGGTGGTCGCACGCATTCTAATTTACATGTTCTCAGACCTTTTCGTTCGAACGTATTTCTTATGAATGAATGTAACTCGTAGAAATGAGCAGTACCCGGCTGGTTTCTGCCTCTATCTGTATCTCTGTCTACGGTATTATTCGAGCGATGACTATACGAAAAGATTATAAATACGAAATTAACGTTCGGAAAACGGAAACAATGTGGTAGTACGATTAAGTGTAGGCTTAATTTAAAGTACCTGGCGGGTATTTGTTGGGCGGAAATTCGACCCTTACGCGTGAGCCATTCTTTATAGACTTCAAAATTCAGGGTGATGATGAATCGTAAGTAGATAGGTAAAGCAATTGTCCTACAGTTGGTATTTCGGTAATATTATTTATCGTCAGTTCATGATACGAAGATGTGTTTCTTTCTATAAACACGGCACGTTCTATATAATAAAGCAATGGATATTGTACATAGATATGTGTCCTCCACACGTATAGTTTTTTTTTTTACGTGTATATTTGAGATATGGCGTGAGTGCTCGTGCAGTACGAGTGAACTTCGTGGATACGGAAATTGTTCGAACCCTACGTACAGGACATCGAATAGACGTATAAGTGCAGGTAGGTAAGTATTGTACATCCTGGATGTGAGCATCTGAACATGAACGATCTATGTTGTTGGTTTTGCTTGATTTGAAATTTCGGTTGTACCAATTGGGTGTCGCGCACACTCATACGTACGTAAGCTATGGCAAGCGATGATCTAGAAGACATCGAAATGAGCAAGCATATCACGAATGGTAGAATGATGAGCGAAAAATTCATAAAACACTTATAAGGTGAGTACTTTATAGCACGCGTATACGCTTACACAAGTACATTATGCTGTATTTGCAATGCAGGTACAATGTACATTGTATGTAGGTACATGGACATGCATATGCAGTACCTATACCTACTATACAGCTTTAGCTGTAGAACGGAGAACACCACACTCTGGGAATAACCTTGCTCTTATTATACTTGTCGGCTTATGAGGTGTATACGTGTGCTCTCTCAGTGTTCTAGCTGTGTGTATGGTTGGTTATATCGCATATATTACATAATTACATATATATACACAAATACCGTCGACCGGGGTCGAGATCGTTGCAAGTTCGTTGAGCATATGTCGTGGGAGATATAGCTTCTTTTTATCATTTAACCTATTTTTTCGTTATTTTTTTTTCTTTCTTTTTGTTCGTTTCGTTTTGTTATGTTCGCAGTGTTTACTCGGTAAAGTGAATACGTAGGTCTAGGGTACCTCTCTACCCAGTCGTAGGTATATACGATTGTCTTCGTATCTCTTTCTCTGTTCTGTCGTCGACTCGTATAGAAGTCGATGTACTCTAACTATATGTATATTATTTCTTCTTAGCCTTTTAACAATTGTATAACGATGACAATTGGCTGTCGTAATACGCATACATGTACTCGTACATTATAATATGCACCTCTACCTGGGTTCTTCGTTCGTAGCATACGAGTACGTAATGCTGTACCAGCAGTAGGTATGTTTTGTGTGGTACATGTAGAAGGAGAGTACAATCTGTACAGGTATGGCGAGTTCTATCCAGCGACGTTATACCTATTTTGTGATGGTACGTGTCAGCAATATCGGCAGCGATGACGGCAATCGCAGCGACTGGCGCGTGATTGTATCAACGAAATAGGTGTGCGATATCGTATTGTCGCTCGTGACTGAATTCATAATTCGCAACGACGATGCTCAGATTCGCCAGACCAACAAGGGTAATCCAGATTTTCGAACGATGATGAGATTTAAGTCAAGGTACGGGTACGATCGAAATTCAATACGTACGCGGTACCTATCTCACGTGGGAGGGTCGTTAAATGAGGCCCTTACAATCAAGGTTCTACAAAAATACTCGATTTATAAAGATTCTCTGCCAATCGTCCCGTTTGACGAACAAAACTTACAAAACATAAATTACTTAGTGCGGCTATCGCCGGATCACAGATAGGGAGAAGGGCATGCAGGGGCTTGAACCGAGCATTTATTTTTTAATATGTTGAAAATCGTCCAAAATTGGTTAAACAATTAAGTAAAATGGATAAGAACTGAAGAAGATTGATCGAAAATTACGGAAAAAAATGTTGAAAAATAGGTGAAAATTGGAACTAAAATTATGAAAAAAAAATTTTTATCCCTTTTTCCTCACAGGAAGAAATTCTAGACGATGGATATGTAAAATATCCGCGTCAACATTTTAACACGAAGAGCAATAATTGCGAGTTTTTTTTTATCGAAAGCTTCAAATCAAAAACGTTCACTTTTCTCTTCACTCAATTTTGACATTTGATTTTATTATTGTCCAGTAAAATAAAAATAATACCATCATATATCATCACGAGTTTTTCAACAAAAACTTCTAATCAAAAAACAAAAATTTAACGTGAAAAAGACATTTTTTCAGAAAATGGCCCCAGCTCCAAAACGTCGATTTTAATTCATTTTTTAATCTTTTAATTTTTAACATCGAAAGATGTTTATCGTCGACAATTGATTGTCAACAGTTGAGCGTAAACAGTTGACCGTTATCATTAGATGACATTTGTGGACCGTCAACAGTGTGACGTCATTATTGAACCGACATCAGCGGATAGATTTTTATGGCCTGGAATGACATCAGTGGACTTATTTTATGAAGGATTG